>JARHVA010006751.1:0-175000 GCA_037957365.1 Torreya grandis | reverse complement strand
ATAGACCACTTGTTGTAGGAAACATGTTGAATTTTCAATGCACTATGATGTTTTTTACCATACTCATTGTAATTTTCATACTAACATTTTGCAAGAGTGTGATATTGAATTGCCACCAAAATTAGACAGGGAATTTATTCTAACTATTTTCTAAAAAAGATCAGATGGATAATTATTTTACAATAATTCATGTTTAAATGGAAATTACAACATTTGTGGTGGATTTACAAATTTAAAAAAATGTATCCATGAGGAGATTACAAGTGAAATTAAAAAATAATTAGTTGGTTTAAGCAAATATAAATTAGTGACTTGTCAAGTAAAAGATGGCAAAGAATCTAAAAGGTGTGAGCTTTTTATAAAAAAGATACGTGTTTATGAATTTTGTATCTAATTTATGGAGAAGATTTTTTATGACTATACAAGTCACACACATAGGGATAGATGTTTGGATGAACATTTAAATATATGCAAGGATACATTCCCACATAGTTCCATTATTTTAGCAATTGATTTTGCTGAGAATTACACATTCAAAACCCCAAATGGAAGTTCAACTATAGTATTACAATTCATCATAAGTTTTCATATTCATGCATATAAAATTCATGCATGCACCTGATAGTATAAAGAAACAATAAAAAATATTAAGGGAGTACCATTTCTATATCAATGATGACAGATCATATTGTTTATAGTATGTGCAATGTTATTTTCATAAGTTATTTGAATAGTTGAGTTAGAGTAACATTACTTTCAATCAACATTACATTTGGTCAAACAATTGCACATCATAATTCAAAAATATACAGATGTTTTATTGGTTGATCAGGATACACGTTACCACTGATGTATAACACATTTAGATTTTTACTAAGGTTGGTCATGGAAAATGGGATCATGATGGTGTTGTAGCATATGTAGAAAGAGATATTGCAAGGGAGGAGTTAAAATTTGAATAAGGTGTTCATTTGATAAATGCAAAAACTATGGTTGAATGGTGTATTGAGAACATGTGTCATGGTGCTCAACCAAATTCTACTATTTTTAGACATTTTTGGTTAATGGAGGAAGAACACATGGTAAAAAATGAGGATTGTATGACTCTAATAGGTTCAAGTGACCTCTACTCATTTCGTAGGTCAAATGCAAATTCTTAGACTATTCATATGAGACACTAGGCATATTTTTGTTCTGCATGTGTGGAGTCTATTTAGAATGAGTGTGAATCAAAAATGTGGGTGGATGATTGGAGTTACAAACCTCTAATTCCAATAAACACATATCAGGTTCTAATAGCATTACAACGTATAGATATGACATCATCAAATGAATTTAACCATGTATCTAGTCTAGTGCAATAGGTAGAACATTTTTCATTATGTATAATTTATTCTCATTATTTATATATCATCATATTGTCACTAAAATTGATTTTTTGTGATACAGGGCTTATTTTTGTAGTTATTGCAAATGAGGATAATGAATAAATCACTGATTACTACTTGTGTCAGTGTGTACAGAGAGAAAAAAATAACTTCCCTAGTTACAAATGGAGAAAATATTGACTGTCCCACTAGGTCAATGGTAGTCACTGAAAATTGGTTTTGATAATATCTTATAAAATTTTTAGATCAATGGTTGTTTGAAGAGTTTGAAATGCACAAGAAGATACTGCACTATTCAATTTGATTATTGCAATGAATATTCAATTATAAAAATATCATGAGAGGCCATTAAATATGAAACTATGAAAAGTTAGGGAGTTAGATCATGAATCTATTCTTGATACTATCAAGGTTAGAGCAGATCCTAGTGGTTTGCTGGATTGAAATACATAAGTATGTTGACTTTTGAAATGTAGATGTAATCAATTTTACAAAATGTTCTTTATTTTCTAGATAGTACATATATAAATTTCATTTTTAATTGATTAATAAATTGTTTTTACAGGTTAATGGTGCTAGATAAGCTTCTACCTTCATATGGTTGGTATTATCAGTAAAGAATTCTATATTCTTGAAGCTAATAAAAGCTTAGGTTTTATGGGTATTTGAACTTAGTCTAAAAAAATGCATTTTTTATTGTATTGGGAAGGGTGTTCTTTAGGCTAGAATGGGTGGTGGGTTTGTTGATCAAGCCTGATGAGAGGATAAGAACCTAGTCATAGGCATTATCCACCCCCTCAAAACATGTTGGAGGTGTCAGTTTTCACTCAAGAAACATCTAAATAAGAGTTATGCAACCACAACTTGAACTTTGATAACATTTGTTGTCAATGTTTTTGCTCTCCAGAATGGTAGTGAAAATGCACTTTCATTTGGATTCAAACATTGTGGTGTTGTGATGACATGTAATTTTCATATTTGGATGTGATCAAAGTGATAGATTCACAAGTGGAGCTCTTTGAGGTAGAAATGCTAGTTAGAGCCCGAGAAGTCACTTATTCATTGACAAAAACTTGCATGTTTGGACCCATCACTGTAACTTATATAATATATTGATCTTCAATATTAAACTTCAGTGATCTAGGGTGAGATTAGAGGGATTAAGAGGGTATGTAAGGGTTTTGATGGTTAGTGTAAATGACATACAATTTTTTTTGTATGCATCTTTTAACTTGGACTAAAAAAATTATTTTTCTTGTATTGGGAAGTGTGTTCTTGAAGCTGGAATGGATGGTGGATTTGTCAATCAAGCCTGATAGGAGGCCAATAACCTAGTACTAAACATTATCCATCCCATTAGAAGTGTTGGTGGTGTCATTTTCACTCAAGAAGCATCATAATTAGAGTTTTGTAACCACAACTTCAACTTTGACAACATTTATTGTTAGTGTTTCTACTCTCCAGAATGGTAGTGTTTTTGCACTTTTGAGTGGATTCAAGAATTTTGGTGGTGTGATAATATGTAATTTTTCTATCTAAATATGATCAAAGTGATAGATTCATAGGTGGAGGTTCCAAAGGTAGAAATGTCAGTTGGAGCTCAAGAAGTTACTTGTTCACTGACTAAAACTTGTATTTTTGGACCCGTCGTTACAACTTGTCTAACGAATTGATATTGAATATTGCACTTAATTTATCTAGGGTGAAATTATAGGGCTTAAGGAGGTACATGAGGGATCTTATGGTTCATGAAAATTACTTACATTTTTCATTTTATACATGTTTGAACTTAGGCTAAAAATGTATTTTTATTGTATTGGGAAGGGTGTTCTTGAGGCCAGAATGGGTGGTGGGTTTGTCAATCAAACATAATAGAAGGATAATAAACTGGTCCTAGACATTATACACCCTGTTGAATGTGTTTTTTGTGTCATTTTTCACTCAAAAAACATTATAATTAGAGTTTTGCAACCATAACTTGAACTTTGACAATATTTGTTGTCAATGTTTCTACTCTCTGAAATAGTAGTGTCTTTGCACTTCCAGGTGGATTTGAACATTTTAGCAGTGTGATATCATGTAATTTTCCTATCTGGACATGATCAAAGAGATATATTTTAAGATGGTGGTCCCAAAGGTATAAATGCCAGTTGGAGCTGAAGAAGTTGCTTGTTCACTGATAAAAACTTGCATTTTTGGACCCATTACAACTTATCTAATGAATTGATCTTAAAGCTTCCACCTAAGTGCTCTAGGGTATGATTATAAGGGTTAATAAGGTATGTTATGGATTTTATGATTTTAAAAAATGACTTACAATTTTCATTTTATGTATGTTTGAACTTAGGCTAAAAAATTGCATTTCTCTTGTATTGGGAAGGGTATTCTTGAGGTCAAAATGGGTGGTGGGTTTATAGATCAGGCATAAAAAAAGGCCAAAAACTTGGTAATAGATGTTATCCACCCCCCAAATGTGTTGGTAGTGTTAGTTTTCACTTAAGAAGCATTGAAACCAAAGTTATGCAACCACAACTTGAACTTTGACAACTTTGACAACTTAAACTAGAAACCTAGAAACTTAATAAGTAATTGACCTATTGACCTACTGACCTATTAGAAACTTTGACAAATTTGATAACTTTAACAACTTTGAAAATTTTGACAACATTGACAACTTTGATAATTTTGACAACTTTGACAATTTTTAAAACTTTGACCTATTGACCTATTAGGTGGCATTGATTAATTGACCTATTGACCTATAGAACAAAGAAATCATGTATATAGCCTATTTTGGGTTAATAGTCACATTGAAAATAGAAGTAAGAGTTGTTTCTTAATATTTTAAAATATGCTATTGAATAGATATGGACTTGGAAGATGGTCTCATTAGAAATGGAGGTTTTACATCTCTTAGAATATTCATGAGAGATTTGAAATTGACCTACTACTCCATTTTACTATCACGAGTCTATAAGGTGCATTGTTATGCCTTATATGTGGAATTAAATGTTGAATTGTGTTTGAGCACTTGTAATAAGTTAAGGCAGGTGTCATTTGACCATGTAATAACATCTATGATAGAAGACTGACTCTTTGAGACCTATATCAAGTTTTGGTAAGTTTGAAACCTAAGAGGATTGCCTAGTGAGAAGATAGTGAAAGAGTGAGATGATGTTTGTGAATGGAATGTATGAAATGAGTTAGAGAAGAAGCCTATCAAGCCTAAGCAAAAAGAGTGTCATTAGTTATTTCCACTACACACAATGAAATAAAAACTTGAATTTAAAAAATATGCAAGATCTAAGATTTATAGCATTGAAAATAATATTTTTTTAATCCTCATTTGTGCATGTATAAAATTAAATACGAGATCCATTAAATAATAATTTAGAAGATCAAAACAACATTGTATAATAACATACAAAGAAATATAAATAAATATAAATTAGATAAATTGACATGATAGGTATACAATATAGGCACATACATGTCCAATGTCAATAATACATATATTTCCATGATAGGCATACAAAAAATTACATCTACCAACATAATATCTAATATTGGTTTGATGTCATATGTGCATATATAATGCCAAAAATTATTCAATTTCCATATAGGCATAAAAAAATTACATCTCATGTGTAAGACATCTTATTCATCAAATAGCATCCCTCTTTGTACCTTCCTTGAAGAAGACTCTCCCTAGGATGCCTTGCTAGTAGATGGAGACCCCTCTAATGACTTGGATTATGTGAAGGTTCAAATGTGGGTCCTATACTCATAGCTAGCTTGCAGATGAGCCTATTTAATACAAGAATTATTATGAAATTAACATAAAATACATTCAAAAATTTGTTAAGAAATTAATTTTAAACTACAATAAAAAAAAAATTTAAACATGTGCACTTGATGCAAGATCATGATCCTGCTCAATCTATTTTCAAGCTCAATCAAGTCAATGGCAGGTTTAACTTTCTAAATAGGCATCTCAAATATGGGAAGAACATGAGAAGTTTCCCCAATCACCATCTAACTAGGATTATCATATATCATAGGATAACCCTACATACACAATACATTTACATAAGTTATATTTTCCCCAAGTACATGTACCAAAATTATTAAAATAAGTCTATTTTTACAATTCAAAATTATAACTAATATATACTTATGTCAGTGTCTATGCAGATGACATTGTAGCGATAATGCCTATGTTTGTCTCAGCTCTTAAAGAGGGAGGAGTGTCTACTGCATCCATCAACTATTCGTGTAAATAAGGTCTCACTTAGTTTTATATAAAGTACATCAAATATTATATATGGAAACCAAAGAAATCAATAGAAGCACTTATATATATATATATATATATATATATATATATATATATATATATATATATATATATATATATATATATATGTACATGAATGCAATGACACATTATAGGAAATAATAAGACAATCATGCACATTAAAATACACTTAGATCTGAATTGACAAGCCATCTATTAAAGTGTTAGGGCAACAGTCTTGTACTAAAACCAAAATTAGAGGATTAAAGTGGAAGGGAATATATAATATATACTAGTTTATTTCTTTTATTGATAAATATAAATATACTTGGGTCAAGATCTTCAATTTATATTATATTACATGTTGGACTATATTAGTTGTTGATTTTTTACTTGTCTAAAAATAGGGGCTTGACTTAGGTAGGACCCTCGTAACTACTTCCTTTTGGATGAATTTTCAAGATTATTAGAGTATTTAGGGATACTTTAAATTACATTATAAAGGTGTGTTAGTGTAATTATGTACTTACCTTGGGTTATTGACTAAGGTAATTAGTCTTTGGCTAGTTTCCTTAACCACTTGGGTTAAGAGGTTAATTTGTTTAATAGGCTTAGTTATTTCATGCTAGCCAACATTGGTTGTTTTACCCACCCTTTTCACATGTTTCTCAAGTAGCTCATTTATTTTCCTATTTAATAGGCCTTCATGTATTTTTTGAATAATGAAATGTATGATTATGAATGCAGTATGGTTCTTTCTCACTCTCTATGTTTTATCTAATATGGTATTAGAGCTTGCAGTTTAGGAAGCTTGGGAGGAAACCTGTGAAGCAAGAGAGGGATGTCTTGTTAGGGAGGAGCATGAAGCACCCAATGGAGAGACATGAGAGGAAGAATTTTTTTTTCCTATGACCAGTCATTTGACTTGGAGGAAAATCCCAAAAATTCATTTGAGCACAATTTTTTATGATTCTTGTTTCTATAAAATTTTGGCTCAAAATTCATCTACTGGATTAGATAGAATTAAATTATGCTAAGTATTTTGTCCAAAAACTGTATTTGAAGTTTTTTGGTTGGTCATTTTTGTACGATTTGGGGAAGAGACCATAATTTCATTTGGGTACTATTTTTGGTGAGTGAGGGGTCTAAAAATTTCTATTTTCAAAGAGGAGATGATAGGAACTAATGGAATTTAATTTAGCTAAGTATTTCTCCTATAATTTACATCTAAAGTTTTCCAAGTAGGCTAATTTTCTGATTGGCTAATTAGTTTTACGAAAAATTTAATTTTAATTTTTATTATTTCAATTAATTTTAATTTCTTAATTGAAATAATTCAAAACTTTAGCTTATAAGGGTTATTAGGGACCTACTAGGGACTAATTATCTCAAAAAAGTTTTGAAAGGTGAAAATTTCACCATTTTTTGGGTTTTTAATTTGGGTGTTGGTGGAAAAGGAAATTTTCAAATTGGAATTATAGATCTCTAGATAAAAATAAATTTATCTAATTTTTGGTGTTTTTAAAGATGAAAATTTTTAAATTTCCCAAATGGTGTTGAGTTTTTTGCTAAAAACTAAAGGTATTAACTAGTTTATGATTTGAATCAGTGGGAAGGAAGAATTTTGTGTAAATTCATAATATTTTTTTTGGTATTTGTATTTTTTTATAAAAACTTGGTCAAAATGGCTAGTTTACAACACCTCTTGTTGCCAGATTCACAAAAATTGATAGGCAAAAAATTTAGTTTATGGAGTCACAAGATTTTGATGATTTGTGAATATTAGAATCTTGATCAAATAGTTATTGATAAAGAGTAAAGGCCTACCATAGGTATCGATGATTATGATAAACATCATCATGAGGCTCTTATGTTGTTAAAACTATTAGTAGTAGATAATCTAAGCTCAAAGGTCAAAAATACAACCATTACATTAGTTTTATGGATTAGTCTTACTTATAAATACTAGGATTTTAAAGTCGGTAGGGTATTGTATTTGAAGAATTTGTTATTTTATATTAAGATGTAGGAAGGTAGATCTATTTCTAAATTTTTTTTGTAGATCAGGGACATCAGTGATAAGTTGAACACTATGTAGAAGCCTATTGATGAGCAATATTTGATTGCTTTAATTGTGTAGAATCTTCCACCTTCATTTGAGTAATTTATAGAGTTATTGCACATAATTTCTGAGATGTAGACTTTGGACTTTGAAAATTTATCCACATTGCTATTGTAGAATGAGAAACGACAAGAGCAGACAGTGATGTCTACATCTACTTCTATAGAGAGTGCAATCTTCATCAAGGGAAAGGGTAAGTAATTTGGTAAAAACACTATTTCTTCGATAGAAACTTCACAAGTAAGTGGTTCTATTAAGAGATCTAAGCAAAAAAAAAAATTATTTTCAACAACATGGTCACCTTAATAAAGATTACAAGAAAAGACAATAGGATATGGCTAAACCTAGAAAGAAAGCTCACCATGCGAATGTAGCTAAAGGTGAAGGCAAGGAATCATCTCTTGATTTTGCTTTCATGGCTGTCAGTGGTAATTATACAATGGATTGAGCTTAGTACTTTGATTCAGGGGCATCTCACTGTTATATATGCCATGAGGACTGGTATGTGGATTTTGTTGAAAATGATAGTAATAATGAATCTATATCTTTAGGAGATGATAAGACTCATTTTGTGAAAGGATGTGATAATATTCAAATCATTTTTAATGATGCAGTTTTGTATAAATTTAAGAATGTTAGGTATGTGCCTGATATGAATAAAAAATTGCTTTTCATTAGTGAGATCACTTCAAAATCTATTTTTTTTGTAAATTTTCAAGGACAATAATGTTTAGTCACTACCAAAGATAACAAGATTATTGTTGTTGGGATTAGTGAGAAAGGCTTGTATAAGCTTGAAGATTCATAGAGGGAAAAGGAAAGTGCACTTGTAGTGTTTTATAGAACAAGTTCATTATGGCATGAAAGGTATGGGCATTTGAATTTCCAATATTTGACTATATTGAGCAAGACTAAGATGGTTATGGGGATTACTTATATTCAAGATAGTCATCATGTATGTATTGGATGTCAATTGGGGAAGCAAGTTAGACATTCATTTGATGTTGGTAAAGATTTAAGAGCTAAGGGAGTATTGGATCTAGTACAGGTAAATTTGCATGGTCCAATGTAGACACCTACCTCTTTCAGAGCCCATCATTTTTTGTTTTTAGTTGATGATTTCTCTGGGAAAAAGTGGTTATACTTTCTAGTGAAGAAATATGATTGTTTTTCTAACTTCCTCACTTGGAAATCTATGGTTGAAAAATAGGTAGGATGATCAATGAAATCTCTTATAATACATAATGGGGGTGAGTTCATCTCAAAATAGTTCAAGGATTTTTGTGTCACTAAATGAATACACAAATAGTACACTACCCCTTACACTCCATAGTAAAATATAGTTGTGGAAAGTTGAAATAAGATGGTGATGTATATGGCTCATTGTATAGTCCAAAGTAGAAATGTCTCATATAGATATTGGGTAGAAGTAGTGATTATGGAATTGTACATCTTCAATAGAATTCCTACAAAATCATTCAAGAATATGAATCTAGAAGAGACTTGGTCAGGTCAAACTCCATATGTAAGTGCTTTTAGAATTTTTGGTTGTGTAGCTTTTACAATTATTCCTAGTCAAAAGAGAAGTAACTTGGATGCCAAAAGCAAAGCACACATGTTTTTTAGGTATAGTGAGTATTCAAAGACCTATAGATTACTTGATGTTTCTACTAATAAAGTTATGGTAAATAGAGATGTCATAATAAATGAATAGATGCCATACTTCATAGCAACTGGTATAGTTTCAGATATTGAGTCCTTATTTTCTTCTAATGATTCTATTATAAGCTATGGTGTGAAAGTTGAGTAGGACTCCAGTTCATCAGTGGAATCACATTCTAGGGAGGGAATTGATGTAGGTCATTGTGAGGTTCTATCAGAGCAATCAAAGAAGCCAAAGTTGCATTCTACCATAATGGAAGCACTAAAGGAAGGAGACTTGCCACAAGGTGTGGAAGGAAGAAGATTGAGATCAAGAAAGTAGTTTGGTAATAAAGGTGAGGATGACAATTTTTCTCTAAAAACTATTGTTTCACATGTATTTGAGCCTAATTATTTTTTAAAGGCTAAAGGGAAGCATGAGTGGGAATCAACCATGTAATTGGAATATGATTCCTTGATGAAAAACAAGACTTGGGATATCATGGAGCTACCACTAGGAAAGAAACCCATTGGTTATAAATGGATTTACAAGGTAAAATGCAAAATAGATGGTTCCTTAGACAAACACAAAGATAGACTTGTTACAAAAGCTTATGCACAAGAGGAAGGGTTGATTATGAGGAGACTTTTTCTCCTATTATAAAGATGGTAACTTTTCATTTGATTATTGATATTGCTACTTAGTTTGGATGGTAGGCACATCAAATGGATGTCAAGAGTGATTTCTTGAATGGAGATCTAGAGGAGGAAGTCTACATGGTTTAGCTATAGGGTTTTTAGGTTCCTAGTAAGGAACATATTGTTTTCAAGTTGATCAAGTCCTTATATGGGCTTAAGTAGGCTCCTCAAGCC
Organism: Torreya grandis; assembly: GCA_037957365.1. Lineage (NCBI taxonomy): Eukaryota > Viridiplantae > Streptophyta > Pinopsida > Cupressales > Taxaceae > Torreya > Torreya grandis. Next base: position 164,679 of record JARHVA010006751.1, on the reverse strand, counting down.
TGGTATATGAAGATAGATACATACCTTTGGGAGTCTAGTCTTAAAAGGTGTAACTCTAAACCAACTCTCTATGTAAAGGTGTCTGATGATGATATCTTGATTCTAATTGTATATGTTGATGATAAAGTCATAATTGGGAGTAGTGCTATTCTTATTTAGCAAATGAAAGCTGATATTTGTTGTACCTTTGACATGATAGACTTAGGACTACTAAAATACTATTTAGGTGTTGAGTTTTGGCAAGGTGATTATGTTGTATTCATGTCACTAAATAAGTATGACAAATCATTACTAAAAAGGTTTAGAATGATGGATTATAATCCAAATCACACACCTATATAATTTGGAGCTAAATTTTCTACTAACACTGATTCACCTCTGGTCAATGAAACAATGTATCGATAGCTAGTGGGTAGTCCCATTTACCTCACTACCACTAAACTAGATATCTGTTTGGTAGTGAGTTTTCTATCTCACTTCATGTATAAAACATAGTAAGTACATTAGTTAGCTATAAAATAGGTATTAAGATATGTCAAAGATACTCTTAACTTTGGCATACTATATGAGAATTCTATAGATTTTGAGCTTTCTGGATATTCTGACTCTAATTGGGTAGGATCAATAGATTCAAAAAAAATCTACAATAGGCCAGGTATTCACTCTTGGTTTAGGATTTTTCTCATGGTAGAGAAAAATACAAACTATAGTGGCATTATATTCAATAGAATCAAAGTATAAATCTATGGTCATTGCAGGTTATGAAACCATGTGGATAAATAAAATATTAGAGGATCTTGAGTTTGAGTCATCAAAGCCTACTCTAATTTTTTGTGACAACTAGAGTGTTTTGAAGATGGTGAAGAATCTAATATTCCATGCTAGGACAAAAAACATTGAGGTTCACCATCATTACATCTAATAGTTGGTTATAAATAAATACATCAGCCTCTTCTACTTCCCCACTATAGAGAAACTAGATGATATAATGACCAAACCACTTGGTGTAGACAAGTTCATTAAATTCAAAGATAAACTTGGTCTTGTTTCTAGTTTTGTCATTAAGGGAGGGTGTTAGCATAATTATGTATTTACCTTGGGTTATTGACTGTAGATTAACAATACTCTATGTTTCATTCTAATTTTCAGCAATGCATGATCCAGATCGATGTTACCACGTACTTTGGTTCGAGATAGGGAAGTTTTGAAATAGAGCACAGGCTCTAATTTCCTTTTGTTTCTTTTTCATCTAAGTGTCAAAGTCAAGCAGAAGCTGCCAAGTGTCATCCTCCAAGGCACCTTTCATATTTTCTATAAGTTGGTCAGAATGTGCCACGTATCTCATAGTGACTCAATGGAATGCACCAAGTGTCATCATCCACAATTTCATATCGGCACCCATGTTTCATCTCTTTTCAGCAAAAGGTTTTCATAAGCTAAATATCAAGATAAAGCAAAAAGTGCCAAGTGGCAGGCGTGGAAGGTCTCAATTTTTTTATTCTAAAAGCAACAAAAGATGCCACGTACCCAAGCAAAAGAGAGTGAAAGTCACCACGTGTTGCGATCTGAATTATCTTCATTTTACTGATATAACAAAGACTGTGGTGAGTCTTAAGTGTTGTTTTTTAGGCAAGCAGAAGCCGCCAGGTGTCATTGTCTGTGTAAATATGAAGTGAGACCCATTTGTTTCTATGGTATAAATAGAGTAAAGTAGAGACCACCACGTTTCATCTTCCACAGGTTTCTAAAAGGTAGCTAAAAAAAGCAGAGACTACCACGTAACCCCAGATAAGTAAAGCATAAATTGCCATGTGTCCTTTAATGAAGTAGCAGAGATTAACACCTGTCCCTGTGTCCCTTTTAAAAGTTAATCAAGTAAGAAATGTTGTGAGTCATATTTTATTTTAAGCTGTTAAAGTTTTGAGGAAGCAGATTGTGACAAGTGTCAAAGGTGGAACACTCCTAAGTAAAGACACAAAAGAGTATAAGTCATGTGAAAAATGCCGCATGTCTTTAATAGGTGCTGTGAAACATGCCAAGTGTCATTTTATGATATCTCCTAAGTAATAGGGAGATTTTCAAAGAATTGGCTAAATTTTATCTAGCATTTAAGAGAAGGGAGTGTCCTACAATCTATTTCAGCCAAGGAATTGCTAGAAGATGAAGCATTTCAGAATCTATAAAATATCTTCTGTTAGACACTGCCATTTTGATTAGATTTTAGTTGGGCTGTTAGATTGGGAACAAGCAGACAATCCAGAGTGAATCCAAGGATATAAATAAGGGTGTAGAGATCATGGGAAAAAAGGGATCATCAGAGACCAGAGAGAATTTTAAGAGAGAATTATTGTAATAAGTTTAGACTTTTTAGAGCTGTGACTAAGTAATATCATTTGTTTTTGTTCTATCTTCTTAAGTTGGAAGGTTTATGTAACTGTGCATGTTTTTGTGCCTCTTATGTGACTAGAAAATTAATGAGAAGATTGAATCCTATGCCTTTGTTGGTATTTTCTGTGTCATTTGCAAAAGTAGTCTAGGCTGTAGACTTTCTAGAGCTGTGATTAGGAATGTCATTTGCTTTTGTCTCATTTTCTTGAGTTGGAAGGTTTATGTAATTTTGCATGTTTCTGTGCCTCTTATATGACTAGAAAATTCAAATAAGAAGATTGAACCCTATGCCTTTGTTGACATTTATTGTATCACTACAAAAGTAGTCTATGTTGTGAGCCTCTGTTTCTATCATTTCCATCTTTTACATTGATCATGTACTTGTTTGCTCTTAAATGTAAATGAATCTTACATATAGTCTCATTGTGCTTAGGATTAAGGTTAAATTACATTCAGGTGCATCACCATAGATTATATTTTATTTCTTGCATTTGTGTTTATTTTAAAATCCCTATCCCTTTTCCCAATATATACTTAATATAGAGAAGAACCAGCTTCTTAAAAATCTGGAGGTTGTTTCAGGTTGCAAGTCCCACATCTTGAAACTTCCCATTGTTGTTGATCATAATCAAGCACAATTTTAAATCATCAACATTTTTTGGCACGCCTGGTGGGACCAATCTTGAAATTTCTTTCAAGATCATATGAACCAAAGAGCTACAAGGAGTCATAGCTATGGACCAGTAACTAGATCACAATCTACTACAAATCTAGGTATTCTTTTTCCACCTTTGGTAACTAGTCTAAGAAAAAGAGTCAACCATTTTATACCAATACCAAGAGCAAATATGGGAGCCCCTATACCCCTAAGAAATTATGTGAGCTGAAACACTGGTAGTCCATTAGTCCTACCAATACCACTAGCCACTTGGGACCCTATCCCAGTGAATGCCCTAAAATCTCTGCCCAAATTCAATGGGAAAGACTTTAAAACACCTGAGGAACATCTGTAGGATGTATCAGATGTCTGTGCTATACATGTTGTCACATAGCAAAATGTGGCCATAAGATTATTAGCCACTTCTTTTAAAGGGAAGGCTCTAGAATGGTAGCGGTATTTGACCCCAAATATCATATCTACATGGGATCAGCTTGAAGATCTTTTCTTTAAAATATTTGAAGAGAAGGGTGATAAGTCTTCTTTGTTACATCAATTAATTACCATTTAAAGGGCACCATAAGAAGCCATGACTGACTTCAATTCCAGATTTCAAAAGACTTGGGAAAAAATCCCTGCTACAGCTAGACCATTACCAGATATGGCTATAGTATTTTATCTTAAGGCTTTGAATTCAGATATATCTATTATAATTCAGTCACTTGGAGGACACACTTTACCTAAGGCTTATGACTATGCAGTCAGAGCTGAGAATAATTTGATAGATGCTGGAAAATTGCCTCCAAGGTCTCCCATGCCCATGTTCCCAGAAATTTCCTTACCATTGCATCAAGAAGCCCCTAAATCTATAGTGCCACCTATGTTTATGTACACCTATCCTCAACCATCTGCTAAAGAAATTGTCCCCACTCAGTCATCTGAGCTAGATGATATCAATAATATCCTAAGGACATTTTATAATGAGTTGATCAATATAAAAAGATAGTAGAATAATTTCCCTAAGCCTCCATATCAAGGCTATCAAGGAAATAGATTTTCATCTCAGCCAAACTAATACTAGGGTCCTCCAAGACAAACTAACCATCAGCCATCAAACCAATTGGTTGCAGTCCCCACACCCTCATAGACTATTCCTCCCAATTTAAATAGGGATATTGTTCTAGGGCAAAATAACTATGTAGATAACACTAATGCCTGGTGTTTCCATTACAATAATGCTCATATACCTAGAGATTGTCCTATGGGTAATCTACAACAAAAGGTGGTAGAACAAAGAAGAATGGATGGTCAGTTTACAAGTTTTAGTGACAATCAAGCCTACCAGTCTTTTGGTATGCAAAATTCAGTCCTAATGGCTCAGATGCAAGGGATTTCCTTGTAACAAGAGGAAGAAATAGCCCTATAATATGCTTTGTTCTCATGGGTTAAAGATGAAGAATTAGTATTTTTGAATGAAGTTTCTGTTTCCCAGAAACTAGTGGTGCAATCAGATTACTGTACTAGATCAAAGAGAAGAATGTTAGAATAGCCTGAAGTTGTAAACAATGAAGTTGTGAATAATCCTTCATTTCAATGTCATCAACACACAGTTGTTAGACAAGAAATGCTTTAGCCAGTGCAGAATTAAGAAATACCTGAACAAGTTCAAGGAAAGACAAGATATCCTAATCTTCCAAGAATTGAAAATTTGGTATCAATGAACATGGTTGATCAACTAAAGATTACCCCAACACAATTATCAATTTGGGACATGTTATCTATTCTTGAACAAAGGACATTATTACAAGAAGCTCTTCAAAATCAATCAATGCCCAAATATACTGAAGGACTTGCTGATGAAAGAAAGCTCAAAGACACAGTTCATCTATAGAAAACATCCTTAGTGAACAATGCATAAGAGGTAAGCAAATCCAAATTGGATTCCTTCTATTTTACTAAGATAGGTGATTGGACTAAACATAATCAAGAAAAATAAAATAAACAGTTGTTAGCTATGATGCATAGTGACCCATATGAAAATTATAATTCTACTGGTTTGGGCACTTATGTTATTTTTGATGAGGACCATGAAATCCCAAAAATTTTAAGGGAAGAAACCCCAACTACTCAAGGATCCGAAAAAGATTCAAAAATCTAGACTTTAAATTTTGATGGGGCTAGAAGTAAAAATGGTGCTGGAGCAGGAATTTGTCTTACTGCTCCAAATGGTGAAAAAAATTTAAGGGCTATCCAATGATGTTGAGTATGAATCTTTAGTACATGGACTCCTATTAGCCAAGAAAAAGGGAATAAAGAATCTAATAGTAAAAGGAGATTCAAAATTAGTAGTAAAGCAAATTAGAGAAAAGGCAATAACAAAGAATGTCAGAATGAAATCCTATAAGCATAGAATTTGGGACTTAATAGAAGATTTTGAAGCTTTTAATATTGAAGTAGTTCCCAAGATTCAAAATTTTGAAGCTGATAGATGGCACAGATTGGTTCACAGTTTGATCCAGCAACTGGCCTATTAGTTAACAATGAGTCAGTAAAGGTTATAGTAAGGCCAGCTATCCATAATAATGATGAGAATTGGCAAGTATTTGAGAATGATTTTCAAGTACTCTCATTCTTGCAACAATTAGGGGAATTTGTCGATCAATTGCAACCAAATATTGAAGAGGCATATGGTGATCAAATTATACAATTAAAGAATAATAAGCTTCCCAAAGGTTTAATCACTTTAGAGAGCCTTTTTGACCCAAAAGATGTAAGCCTGGAGAAGAAAAGGTTCCAAGCAAACAAAGCAGATTATTTTGAAATAGAGGTGAGTGAAGGGAAAAAATTAAAAGTTAGAAATTCTACAACTCAAAGAGAAAAGGAAAGGCTAATTGAATTATACAAAAAATATGACAGAGTCATATCCTGGAGCTATGAAGATCTTCATGGATATAATAGAGACATCATTCAACTCACAATAGAACTAACTCAAGGATCTAAGCCTATCAGACAGAAACAGAGGCCAGTGAATCCAAGGATTGAGCCTCTAATGGTAGAAGAGTTGCATAAACTTTTAGATTCTAAAATAATTTTTCCAATCAAACACTTAACCTGGGTATCAAATCTGGTACCAGTTAGGAAAAAGAATGGTGATATAAGACTTTGTGTAGATTTTAGAGATCTAAACAAAGCATCTTTGAAGGATCATTATCCCTTTCCCTCCATGTAACAAATTCTACAAACTGTGGGTGGATCAGAGAGATTTTCTTTGTTAGATGGTTTCTCTGGATACAATCAAATTTGGTTGGCTAAAGAAGACCAATATAAGACTGCTTTTACTACTAAATGGGGAACATTTGCATATGTGAAGATGCCATTTGGCTTGTCAAATGCTGGAGCCACTTTTCAAAGAGCTATGGATGTTGCATTTTGGGAACTAATAAATAAAATCATCTTGATTTATCTTGATGATCTTACTATTTTTTCAAAGAATTTTGTTGATCATTTTGATCATTTAGAAGCTGTGTTTAAAAAATGTCAAGAATTTGGAATATCCTTGAATCCTAAGAAATGTATCTTTGCGGTCCCTTAAGGCAAATTATTGGGACATATAGTATCTAAAGAAAGATTTTCCATAGACCCAAAAAGAGTGGCAGTTATAATGAACTTACCTCTTCCAGTCAATAAGAAATCAATTCAATCTTTCTTGGGAAAGATTAATTTCGTCAGTCGGTTCATATCTGACTTTGTAGGTTTAGTAAGACCAGTGACACATTTGCTGAAAAAAGACCTAATTTTAAAGTGGACTATGAAAGGAAGGCAAGCCTTTAAAGAGGTCAAGAAAGCTATCTCAACAGCTCCAGTACTTAGAAATCCAAATTTCTCTAAGCCTTTTGTAATGTATGTATATGGAGGAGAGCTCAGTATTGCTATTGTTTTAACACAGAAGGATGATAAGTAGGAGGGAGAATATCCAATAGCATTTTTCTCAAGGACTCTTAAAGAATATGCAACCAGATATAAATTTGTATAAAAACAAGCATATGCTATGGTAAAAGCTCTCAAAAAGTTTAGGCATATAGTATCAGGAAGTAAAATTTTGATACTTGTAGCACATCCAAGTGTTAGAGAATACATCGTGGAGGGTGAAATTATTGAAAAAAGAGCAAACTGGATAACTAAGATCTTTGAATATGATATAGAAGTCAAACCCACTAAATTAGTCAGAGGTAGGGGTTTGTGCCAATATATGACTCAGGCGCTTGAAAAGATGAAACCTGAAGAGATAAATTAAGGAACAGAAGAAGAAATTGTATTGAGAATACAAGAAGTTGATCAGGAATCCTCAGTCACAAGCAGGATTCATTTTATGTAAAATGGGATTTACCCAAGAGAACTCCCTCAAAATAAGAGAAGATACTATAGGATACAAGGAGTTCATTTTTTTTTAATTGAACAGGTTCTTTTCAGAATAAATTATGATGGCAAATTGTTAAGATGTGTAGAAAAAGTCGAGGCTAAGAAAATACTACATGAAATGCATCATGGAGTATCTGGTGGACATTTTTTTGCAAAGACCACAACTATAAAGATAAGTGAAGTAGGTTATTTCTAGCCTATTTTATTTACAAATTGTTATCAGCTTGTTAAAAAAGTCAATCTTGTCAATATTATGTGGGAATGAGAAGGAATGCAGCAATGCCTCTTAGTCCTATAATTGTGGATGAACCTTTTGCTCAATGGGGTCTTGACTTCATTGGAATGATAAATCTAGTATCTAGTATGGGTCACAAATGGATCTTAATAGCCACATATTATTTTACCAGATGGAATGAGGCAGTGTTGCTCAAGGAAGAAATAGAAAATGTGATCCTAGATTTTCTAGGGAGTATCACTACTCATTTTGGGGCTCCTCACACAATAATTTCAGATAATGCTAAAACATTTTAAGGGTCCAAAGTATCCAAATTTGCATTAAAGCATGGAATATATCTGAAAACTTCTTCTAATCATTACCCTCAGGGTAATGGCTTGGTAGAATCAACTAATAAGAACCTGATTAGACTCATCAAAAGAATAGGGGCTGATCATCACAAGGAATGGCATAAAGTGCTTAATTTAGCACTGTGGTCTGATAGAATTATGCCTAAACAAGTGATCAAAATGTCCCCATATGAATTAGTATATGGTAAACCTATTGTAATTCCCCTAAGCTTGGAGATTCCTTCACTCTAGCTGATCAAATATATTGAAATTGAAGAAAATTGCCCCATGTAGGTCAGACTCGTAGAACTTCTAGAAGTTCAAGAAAAGAGGGATACAGCACATGATTCTTTGATAAAGCATTAGAAAATAGTTAAATACTATTTTGATAAAAGGACTTCAAATCCCCATTTTGAAATAGGCTCAATTGTTTTGAAATGGGATGCAAGAGCCACCAAACCAGGTCAACACACTAAGTTTGAAGCATTATGGACTGGCCCTTATAAAATTTGGGCATGTAAATAGAAAAAATCATTTGAAATAGAAATGATGGAAGGTGAAATTGAAGATATTCCTATAAATGGAATCTATTTGAAACATTTTAGTTAAAACTATGTTTTCTAGCAATTTTGGATCATGCGGGAGTTGTAGATTCTTTTTGAGCAGGCTCAAAAGTCCTTGGGGTCACCAATAATTGTAGAGTAAAAATACTCTACGTTTCATTCTAATTTTCAGCAATGCATGATCCAAATCGATGTTCCCACATACTTTGGTTTGAGATAAGAAAGTTTTAAAATAGAGTGCAGGCTCTAATTTCCTTTTGTTTCTTTTTTGTCTAAGTGTCGAAGTCAAGCAGAAGCTGCCAAGTGTCATCCTCTGAGGCACCTTTCATATTTTCTATGAGTTGGTTATAATGTTCCACGTATCTCATAGCGACTTAGTGGAACGTGCCAAGTGTCATCATTTTCAGTTTCATATCAGCACTCGTGTTTCATCTCTTTTCAGCAAAAGGTTTTCACAAGCTAAATATCAAGATAAAGCGGAAAGCACCAAGTGGTAGTCATGGAAGGTCTCAGTTTTGCTTTTCTAAAAGAAACAGAAGATGCCACTTAACCCAACAAAAGAGAGTGAAATTCACCATGTGTCACAATCCAAATTATCTTCATTTTACTGATATAACAAAGACCGTGGTGAGTCTTAAGTGTTGTTTCTGAGGCAAGCGGAAGCCACCAATTGTCATTGTCCCTGTAAATATGAAGTGAGACCCATTTGTTTCTATGGTATAAATATAGGAAAGTGGATATCTCCATGTGTCATCTTCCACAGGTTTTTAAAAGGTAGCTAAAAGAAGTGGAGACTACCACATAACCCTAGATAAGTAAAGCAGAAATTGCCATGTGTCCTTTAATGAAGCAGTGGAGATTGACACCTATCCCTGTGTCCCTTTTAAAAGTTACTCAGGTAAGAAATGTTGTGAGTCTTATTTTATTTTAAGATATTAAATTTTTGAGGAAGCAGATTGTGACAAGTGTCAAAGGCAGAACACTCCTGAGCAAAGACACAAAAGAGTATAAGTTACGCGAAAAGTGCCACGTGTCTTCAATAGGTGTTGTAAAACATTCCAAGTGTCATTTTTTGGTGTCTCCTAAGTAATAGGAATATTTTCAAATAATTGGCTAAATTTTATCTAGCGTTTAAGAGAAGGGAGCATCCTGTAATCTATTTCAGCCAAGGAACTGCCAGAAGATGAAGCGTTTCAAAATCTATAAAATATCTTCTGTTAAACACTACCAATTCAGTTAGATTTCAGTTGGGCCATTAGATTGGGAACAAGCAGACAATTCAGAGTGAATTCAAGGCTATAAATAAGGGTGCAGAGATCATGGGAAAAAAGTGATCATCAAAGACCAGAGAGAATTTTGAGAGAGAATTATTTAACAAGTTTAGACTTTCTAGAGTTGTGACTAAGTAATATCATTTGATTTTATTCTATCTTCTTAAGTTGGAAGGTTTATGTAACTATGCATGTGTTTTTGCCTCTTATGTGGAAAATTAATGAGAAGATTGAATCATATGCCTTTGTTGGTATTTTTTGTGTCATTTGCAAAAGTAGTCTAGGTTGTAGACTTTCTAGAGCTGTGATTAGGAATGTCATTTGCTTTTGTTTCATTTTCTTGAGTTGGAAGGTTTATGTAACTGTGTGTGTTTCTATGCCTCTTATATGACTAGAAAATTCAAATAAGAAGATTGAACCCTATGCCTTTGTTGATGTTTTATATATTACTGCAAAAGTAGTCTATGATGTGAGCCTCTATTTCTATCGTTTCCATATTTTACATTGATCATGCACTTTTTGCTCTTAAATGTAAATGAATCTTACATATAGTCTCACTATGCTTAGGATTAAGGTCAAATTACATTCAGGCGCATCACCATAGATTAGATTTTATTTCTTGCATTTGTGTTTCTATTAAAATCCTTATCCCTTATCCCAGTATATACTTAATATAGAGAAGAACCAGCTTAAAAATCTGGAGGTTGTTTCAAGTCGCAAGTCCTACATCTTGAAACTTCCCATTGTTGTTGATCAGAATCAAGCACAATTTTAAATCATCAACATTGACTAAGGCAATTAGTTTTTGATTATTTTTCTTAAACACATGGGTTAAGAAGTTAATTTGTTTTATGGGCTTAGTTATTTCATGCTAGCTAACATTGGTTGTTTTACTCACCCTTTTCACATCTTTCTCAGGTGGCTCATTTCTTTACCTATTTAATAGGCCTTCATGTATTGTTAAAATAATGGAATGTATGATGTGAATATAATTTGGTTCTTTCTCACTCTCTATGTTTTATCTAATAAGGTGTCTATATTTGATACATTAGAGTGATGAAGTATAATTGGCTTCCTAGGATTATAGAGAAATTAATGACTAATGATTTAGCCACATTATATATAATAGGGATACTCTAGATTGTGTAGGTGGGGATTGTTCTCCCATCAAGTATATTCATTTATAACCTATTCACCAACTAGGATGTGTCATAAAATAGTTTAATTTTCCCACAAGTCCCTTGAGAGTGGACTATCACTTTTAAGGTTTTGATTAGGATACTAGGCTTGTTGACTAAAGGCAAGGTTATGGCCTTGATAGAGGATTGTGATAGAGGTAAGGTTGTTAATTGGGTGTAATAATTTGGTGATGTTTATGCATATAGCATAGGTTTTAAGTATTGAAAGACTTTCCATGAGTGGTGGACACACAAACAATGATATATATAGTATTTCTACTATATTAGGGTATTTGAGGATAGTTTGTGAATGAGGTGGACACTCAAATAACATTATCAAAAAAATTGGGAGGGTACTAATAGGAGGAATACATTTAGAAAAATTCCTATGTAGGTTGAAATTATGGTAGGATGCCAATATTAAGTAAAAACACAACCATAATATGTAGATACTTAGATGTAGAAATAAGCATTGGATAGAGAGTAAGGAGATGAAGTTTTTGGGTAAATAAGAGCGAACATACACTTATTAGAGAGGAACCAATATGATAGGAGGATAATTCTAAGATGAGGTCGAATTAGAAATTATACCTAGACTAACATGAAGTTACCCAAGTAAAGTAACGATTTGGTTTATTTTTAGTTACTTTCTAATTTACTACTTAGTTATGATTTGTTTATGTGACTGGAGATCTAATGTCTTATATTTTTATATGGTTTTAGAGTGAATCACTTAGTGGTGGAGCATGATCAAAGAAACTTTGGTTAAGATTTTTTAGGTGAGGATTATTTGAGCCTCAAACATATTTTGGTGGATGTGGTTCGCCATGTGCAAATCAGTAAGCATACATATGTTCTTATCCCTAATTATCATACATATGTGGAGTTACCGCATAATAATAGAGAGATAGGTGGACTAGAGGAAAATGTGGCTGGTTTAGAGTCTCAAGTGAAGAGTCTAAATGAGATTGTTAGGGCTATGGGAGGTTAGGCTCCATCTAGCCAAAAATTAGTGGGACGTACATCACCCACGTAGGTATAATCAAGAGACACAAAAGTAGAGAAATAATATCCCACATGTCACTCATCAACATTGGGACATTATCATAAGATTAGGATTAGGAGCCCTAGGCATAACCTCTAGATGGGGACAACTACCTCTAATAGGACCTTAGGGTCACACCATTGTACCTATTTTATGGAATAGGATAAATTCATTCCATGAGTGTGATTGTGAACATAATGTTCAGTAAGAGAGAGATACCAATATATTACATGGAATATCTTCCACTAGGGAAGCTCATGACAATGGTGACACACATCAAATCTTAGATGGAATTACCTAAAAACTAAATAAAGTGAAAAGGGTCTTAAATTCAATGGATGCATCTTTGTTAGGGAAGTTCATGCTTGACTAATAAGTATGAAAAGGTGATTTTGGATAAGATAGTCACTTGGGTGATGTTCAAGGAAAGAAAACACTACTTGTTGGATATCTACTTAAATGATAGAGTAAATGCATTTCATAACCTATATAAAAATTCCAATACTAAAAAAGATTATAATGCATGTTTTTTAACATTATTTTAGTACATGGGATATATGTAAACAATTTTTTTTTGTATACAGGTTGTGTTATTTTTGTATTAATTCTTGAGAAGAGAAGTTACAAATTAGATGCAAAGAGCAAAACATATATGTAAACAACTACATTCCTAACAAATGTAAAGAGAAAAACATATATGTAAACAATTTTTACCTATATACAGATAAATGGTGCCATCTTAATAGAGGTAGATGCAGTCATGGATGGTCTAGTAGTTGTATCCAAAAATGAAAGTAATGGATATGATAAATTGAATGTTATAAATGCTCGTTGTGATGATGAATTGTCACCTAATATGACATAAAAAATGACATATATATATATATATATATATATATATATATATATATATATATATATATATATATATATATATATATATATATAATTTCTATGTAAACTAATTGTTGGCTTATAAATTTAATTTATAAATATAACTTAATTTTAACATGAAATTTATATAAAATATACCTACATCTATGTGGTGACTGATGTCTACATACCAAATGTGCATGCCAAAAAATCATCACTCATAAGAATATGATCTAAGCCATCTAAACCACTGACACCATCATCCTCAGAATATCTTTGCACATAGCTCCATATGAATTGTAAGGGTTGGGTTGGGTTTAGGTAGCCTATGTAATATTTATAGCATCACTATATGAAAGCCTACTTATATGTTGAATGAGTGTATTAGTGAATGAACTAAGAGCATGGAGAGTGTATATCTCCATAACCTATTAAATCATAAAGGGGATCTCAAGATCAAGAGGCTTTTGGCTACAGATCTACATAGGTTTATTAGGATTATGATGTGTACTTAGTTGATCCTATGTAGAGCCTTTTTTTTTACCCTAAAACTCACTAAAATAAAAATAATTAGAAATTTGGTTGAGGACAAACTTATAGTAGAGTTTCCTCAAAAAGTGTAATGGGACATCATGGTTATTACATGGTGGATAGTCAAATACCATCCACCATTTATCATCAAAAAAAATTATGACTAAGTTATGTACATAGCGATGGATAGAAAAATATTTAGCAGCTATAAGAAACGGGGTATTGGTGGCTAGATCAATGAATAGGGTGTAAATGTTGGATTTTGAAAAATACAAATTGTTAACCTAAAGGAATGACAACTTGTCATCATAATATGCCCTATAAGTATCCCTATATGAGGTCCATCGATTAATTTCACTTTTTATAGAGTCAATTTGACCTAATAAGGTCTTTAGGGAATTGGCTAACTAGGTACAATGGGGGTTGGTCAAATTGGGATCCCTCATTCTATCAATTAAATCTTCAATTTCAAGTTTATTTCCTACAATATTTTAAATCAAAACCTCTTGAATACCAAGGGGTTTTAGGGAACTCTATTAGGGTTAGGTGGAGGGATAGGAAGAGCATCAGGGTTTTATAGAGGGTTAGGAGGAAGAGAAATCAGAGGGTTCTATGGAAGGTTAGGAGGGTTAGCAGGATGGGTTATTAAAAAATAAATAAATTACAATTAAAACTAGGATTAAACAATGAAAATTATGAAAAATTAGTGTTAAATAGGAAATATTTTTATCACTTACCTCTCCTATGTGGTAGCATTATTGATCAACAGGTCTGTGGGGAGAATCTAGCAGCTTCCTAGCACTCTCTAGAGTCTTCTAAGTAGAACACGATCGTGAAAACAAGGGTAAAACTAGGGAACCCAAATGTAAAATGAGTAATTTTGAGTTTGGGTTTCCCTTTTTAATTTTTTTACACATAGGAAACATGATCGTGTTATTAACATAATCATGTTATTATAAATGTCAATCACATGATCGCATTAATAACATGATTATGTTAATAATGTGATTATGTTATTGTTTAGTATAATGTGATCATGTTATATAATATGTGATCAAATTATGGCTAGGTAATCCCAAGCCTAGATTTAAATAATGTGATCACATTAATTAAATAGCATGATCATATTATTAATTAACGTGATCACATTATGGGTAATATCCATGGAATTGTCCCCCAACTCTGTGCACTTACCCCATTTATAAGATAACACTAAACCACTAGAAAATATTAATAAAATGGATTTGTTTTGAATATAACATACAAATTTCTCTTTTCACCATTTAACTTGTTCTCTATTAATAAGGCTTTTGACACCCTCTTAAAGTAAAATTTTAAATTTGTGATAATTTTTTTTCCAATGTTAAGATAATGTAATATTAAAATAATAAAGATTGTGGTAGGTATGGTTGAATTGGATGTTAAATATTTCATAAATAATATTAATTAAAGGTATAAGTTTTATTTTAATCATTAATTTTTTATAAAAATTATATATATAATTTTTCATTTGATAGGGTAAAGGTCATAGGTTTTGATAGTCCCATAACTTATTACAAAGGAGAGAAAGATATAATATTCACATTAAAATGAGATGCCTCTACCACCAATAATACAACAGGTAAAAAACTAAAAAAAACATGCCAAGAGACATAAACTAAACACAACCAAACTATGAAAATTTCCTTGCTCCACTACCCAGTTGTAAAAAGTAGGCAATCTTCTGCAAAAAATTTAATGTTGTAAATCAACCATGCAGCCAATAGAAATAGAGGATCCTCAATTATCTATTACCTCAATAAAAATTACCTTTCTCTTACAACCTACTTACCTCCAGGTAAATTTTCATGATGTTTCCACCAAACTTAACTAAGGGGCCTACCCATTTTTCACTCATCTTCTAAACTTAAGCTTAGAGTCCCCATGAGTGGAGGGACATGCAAGAAGGTTGAAACACTAATTTTCTATATTTTTCCCTTTTTGTACCTTAGTCTACCCTCCTTTATCTTATGTAACATCCATTTGGACTGGTAAGGAGTTTTTAGTTGAAACACAGGTCTGGGATTTACCTTCTATGTTTGTAACATCGATTGATTCTACCCTGGATGAGTCAATTTCTGATTTCTCATTTGAGGAGATGGATGGAATGGAGAGGACATGAAACAAGTTTAAATATTTACTTGGTCCAAGTAAATTTTCATGATGTTGCCACCAAACTTAACTGAGGGGCCTACCCATTTTTCACTCATCTTCTAAACTTAAGCTTAGAGTCCCCATGAGTGGAGGGACATGCAAGAAGGTTGAAACACTAATTTTCTATATGTTTCCCTTTTTGTACCTAGTCTAGCCTCCTTTATCTTATGTAACATCCATTTGGA
Source organism: Torreya grandis (assembly GCA_037957365.1). Lineage (NCBI taxonomy): Eukaryota > Viridiplantae > Streptophyta > Pinopsida > Cupressales > Taxaceae > Torreya > Torreya grandis. The sequence continues at coordinate 148,811 of JARHVA010006751.1, read as the reverse complement.
TTGGTAAGGAGTTTTTAGTTGAAACACAGGTCTGGGATTTACCTTATATGTTTGTAACATCGATTGATTCTACCCTAGATGAGTCAATTTCTGATTTCTCGTCTGAGGAGATGGATGGAATGGAGAGGACATAAACCAAGTTTAAATATTTACTTGGGGATATTAAATAAACCAAAAGAATTATTTAAAATGAATATGAATTTTAAGGTCCTCATTTAAAATAAAGGATTTAATATCCTCTGAAGATGAGGTAAAATCCTCACTATTAGAATTAGCTAACTCTCTATAATCATCATCGACCAACATCATAAGGTGGGTGGGAATGGATTATTTATACCAAGAAGAATCATTTTTTTATGAGGCTATAATTTTTGGCCAAATGACCTATATTAAAATAATTAAAGTAGTGAAACAACAAGCCTTCATTATCAATGGGTTGAGACCAAGAATGATCTCCTACTGACAAGGTGATTTTTTCAAAAATATTATTGGAGGTGTCAATGTTCACCAAATTCTTAGAAAAAATAGTGTAGGAGAAGTGATTAGTATTTGAGTGCATTTGAAGAAACTCACCCAATAATTTAGCAAATACCTTCAAGCTAAATTTGGTCCAAAATTGATGTGGAAAATGAGGTAGGTTGTGAGGAGTGCCCTTTATTTAGGATAATTTAGTTTCTCCTAAGTTCCCTTTTTATGTATGTGGATTTTTTATTTATGTGCATTATAAATTCACATAAATCTAAATTCCATGAGGTGTCACTCACCTCTTTATTCACTTTTAGGATTTGGGGGTTAATTGCATGAGTAATCCCTTCCCCCACTTGGCACACACCTCCTTTCACTTTCTAAGAGACTAAGCCACAAGTGGCACACACAAAGTTGGCTTGTAAGGTAATCATGGGATTCCTTGTAACTCTCATTATTTTCCTCTTTCTCTATAAAATATCCCTTTCTCTCCTCATTTTTTCCCTAGAAACTCATAGCTCTCTCTATTCTTCTCTTTATGATTTTGCTACTATCTTGTACTTGTGGATATTTTGGTGGTAAGCCTTCTTATAAGATCATATGGGTTTTTATTTGATACGTTTAGTTACTCAATTTAAAATTCTTGTCTCATTTGTGGTTTTCACCTTGAGAGGTGACATTACTTTGTGTTTTATTTATTTTATACACTTTCATTTGTCAATGATGAATGTTCTTGGGATAATTACTTCATGGTATTAGAGCTAAATTCATATTATTGATATTTTTTTGGAAGTGTGAATAATTTTTGGGATATTTTTTGGATTTTTTACAAGGGTTGCACTCTTGATTTACATTCAAATCCATTCCCTATAATTTTTTTGCTTGTGTTTGTTTTGTGGTCTCTAATCATTTGTTGTAGGTTGCTTGAAAGAAGAATTTTTTTCTCTTCAACTAGTTATATGAGGATCTCCAAGTATGTGTTTCACCTTCTTAAGGTTATAAAAATATATATCGTCTTATTCAAATTTCTTTCTAGCATCTTGGTCTAGTTTATTTTCTCATTTTTTCTAACCATCTTTATACACTGGTTATTTTTTCCATTTAATATTTCCATCTAAGCAAACTTCCAGTTGTCACATTTTTTATACTCACACTCAAAGAGATAATAACATCTTGTTTTTCTAGTCCTTTAATTCCTTATAACGTTTTTCCCCTTCTCCATCATGGGTTTTTATTAACATTTTTTAAATTATAAAAAGGGCTCACTATTTCATCTAAGTGAATTTAATTCTTTCACATAGTTATTTATATGAAAATCCTTCCTTATATATATATATATATATATATATATATATATATTTAAAAAAACATCAAAACATTTGGAATTTTAGAGTGAACCCATTTTTTTCAAAATTTTAATTGGTTAAGGTATTATTTTTCCATCTTGTCCTTAATAAAATTACACTTTAATCATTTTTTATATTACAACTATTGGGTTTCTTGTGTTATTCTTAAACTTTTTTAAGACTCTTGTTTCTTACTTGACACCTTTTCTACACTTTAGGAAAGTCCATTTTTTTGGTCTCCTTGACCCTTCTCCTCGCATCCTTTGTTTTTTAAGTAATATTTTTTGCCTATTCACTTTTTGGGTATTGGTTCGAAGCACAATTACTCAATTTGTGCCCAAATTTAAACTCATATCTATCAATTACCATTTATGGAAATTGCATATGCAATACATATATATTTTTAAACACTTGGTGTGCATCATAAATGGTATGAACCCCAAGCCTGATGAAAAGACTACCGCCATTAAAGTTCAAGATAAATGGTAAGTAAAAAATGATGAGGCCTTAGGATTTAGTGGCATGTTCATGATACCCAAATTGCATGTGCATATTGTTAGTTGTCTTCTTGCATCCATTGTTTGGTCTAAGCTTAAATTTATTTATGATGTTGTGAATAAATCTCATAAAATTCAAACTCAAGATCAACTATCTGATTTAAAGTATAATGAATTCAAAACTATAGATGATTTATTAAATAAAGTCTATTTATTTCATTCTAAGTTAGCTAGTTTAGGTGTTAAATTTTTATATTTTAATTTGATTCATATTATCATGAAAAAATGTTTACCTCAATTCTTTTTAGCAATTTATTACAAATTTTCATTCGTAACTAGTTTTTCCTACTTTATCTACTTTGTTTATATTTAAATTATTTTTTTATTTTTTTAAGTCAAGAAAAAAAATTAATTCAATTTGGTAGTCTTAATACTAATGAACATGTTTTTGTTTCTAAACACCAACTCAAGAATGGCAAAGAACATGTGAAGTCCATGAATACACATGATAAGAAAGAACAAAAATCTAACTCTACACCTAAGAAGAAGTTGGAGTGTAATTATTGTGAAAAAAACACACATGATTAAGCTCATTATTTTAATAAAAAATGTGATATTAAAATTAAAAATCTTAAATTCAAAGACAATGCTAGCATTAGTAACATTAAAACTCAATTTACATATAAGTATAATACTAGAGTTGTTGTTATTTGTGTTTATTGTGCTTCTCCTATTAAATAGATTGTTGATTCTATTACTACTCAACATATGACATCTAATTCTAATTTATTTACTTATTAATAACCAAATATTTCTAACAATCATTTAAGTCTTGAAAATCATGCTTCTTACAATGTTGAAGCCATAGGAACTATTAAAACCCCTAATGGTGAATTGTATGATGGCTTTATTGTTCTTAATTTAAAATTGAATTTAATTTTTGTTTCTCAATTATGAAAACAAGACTATAAAGTAGAATTTTTAATGACACTTGTTATGTTAAATCTACTAAGAAATATATTCAAGTAGTTGCTATTAATTTTTTGGATAATGATAACTTATTCAAGTTTATTAGATTCTCTTCTTCCTCCTCTACTAATGCTTTGATTGTTTCTATTGATGCTAACTTGTGGTATGAAAGACTAAAATATATTAATTACCAAAGTATTTTAATTATGAACAAGCTTAATGTGGGGTAAGGTTTGACTAAGATTCCTCACACTAATCTTATTTGTAGTGGTTTTATGATTGGTAAAATTCATAGAGAATATTTTCCTAAGAATCAATCTTGGCATGCTAATGATAAACTTCATTTAGTTCATAGTGATATATTAGGCCCTATGTAAACTTATATTAATGGTGCAAAATATGCTTTAACTTTTATTGATGATTGCAATAGGCGAGTTTTGATTTACTTCTTGAAAGCTAAAGATCAAGTTTTAGACACTTTTATTGAGTTTCATGAATTTATTTAAAAATAATATCATTATTATTTATGCATATTACACACCAATAATGTTAATGAATATGTTAATAATTATTTTCTTGCATATTTTAAGCAGCATGGTATTAAACATGATAAATTTGTTTCCTACACACCTGAGAAAAATGGTGTTGCTGAAAGTAAACATAAGACTATCACTAAAATGGCTAGCTATATGTTGCATGCTAAAAATATGCATTATAAATTTTATATTGAAGTTATGTATTATGTTGTCTATCTGATTAATAAAACTCCCACTAAATTTATTTTCAATCTAACCCCTAAATAATCTTGGACTGGTAGGAAACCTAATCTTAAGCATTTATGTGTTTTTGGTTGTGATGCATTTGTTCATATTCTCACAGAAAAAATAAAAAAAGTTAGATTTTAAAGTAAACACTTTTATATTTGTTGGTTATGATGAATCATCTAAATATTATAGGATGTATGATCCTCAAAATAACAAAATTAAGATTTAAAGGGATGTTAGAATTGTTGAAAATCATGTAATTGATTACGCTTCTAATTCAGATTCTCTTGATATAGTTTTTGATTCTTTTCTTTTTGAATTAAGTAATGATCATAATGATGTTGTGCATAATAATATTTTTCCTAAAATTAATTCTCTTAATTCTATTATTGATCCACCCAAATTTATGCCTAAGTGGGCCAAGACTACTATAGAGGCTTCTGAAATTGAATATGTAGATCTTAGTAATACTCATAGAACTAGGAAATAATTTTGTAATTATGCTTTGATATCTAAACTTATGAAAAATAATTATATTTAAAAACTGAAAAAATCTCAAGGTTTCCCTCATTTGGAAAAATTAATTCATGATGAATACAAATTTTTGATTTCCAATAATACTTGGGACTTAGTCTGTCTCTCTAAAGGACATCATTTGGTAAGTTGTAAATGGTTGTTTAAAACTGAGGTCATTTATGATAATCAAATTGAAAAATATAGAGCTAGATTAGTTGCTAGAGGTTTTTCTCAAATTGAAGGAATTGACATTAATAAAAAAAAATTCACCTGTATCTAAGATGTGTGAACATAGGAATCCAATAAGGAGATATTAGTATCATATTAGTAGATGAAATCCAAATACAAAAACACACTAATGAACTAATACCTTAAGCCTAGATCTTAGGGGGCACTTGGTGAATAAACCAAATGAAGACAAAACTAGAATGCAAAGAAATAAAAAAAAATCCTGACCTTCCTCTATTGCTCCAAAATATTCATTTATTATATTGCTTGGCTTGTGATTCAAATGACTTCATCAATAGATATTTGGCTATTCTCCACCTCCTTTTGGCATCATTGGCTTTGTGGCTTTGGTTTGTGAAGATTGAATCAACAATTTGGCATAATAACACTATATCAAAATGATTTTTAAAAGTATTTGAGCATGATAATTTTACACCAAGATAGCTTAAAATTATGAGTGTGAGGCCTCCTATTTATATATTTTCTCATTTGATCAGGACCATCTATTATAAGATGAAGATGTGTGGCCAAGAATCTATTCAATTTTGGATGCTAAAATCAATAAATGCCCTCATAAATATTTGGGATAGAGAGGTATTAAAGGGGCATGGTAAGGCTTAATTAGATATTTGTGGCACTTATGGCTTATAGATGCCACCCCATAGATGATGTCTTAGGTGATGCAGTTATTCACAATCAACTTTTATTAATGAAATAATCAATAACCTCCATGAAAATTTCATTTAATATCTTGATTCAAATTAATTATCTTTAAACATGATTAGTTAATTTTGGTGCAAATTCATTGGAAATTGGTGCTCAATTAACCAAACTATTCAAAGTATCATATTATTTGGTCAAAATTTGACTAGAGTGGAATTGGAATTCGATGTTAGAAGTGTTGGAACTATTATCCCATTTAATATGTTGATGACACAATAAAAATTTCACATGTATTGTGCAAGAAAATTGGTATAAAAGAGTAATCCAGAGCACCCATGTGCAAAATCATCATTTTGACTCAAAATTATCTAATCAAAGTTAGGTATCACATAAAATGAATTGCCTTATTTAGGGATACATTAGATAAAATTGGAACTTCTATATGATAAGTTCAAACCATTTAACACATTTTAGTATTTTTAACTCAAATAACAATGTTTGATAAAAATGGGTCTGAAGCTTGGTTGGAGGTCATTGGTGACTTGTTTTAGGTGTCTAAAGTTTTCCCTTGTTTGAGAAGGCATTTCAAGATATAGTCATAATAATGTATTCTCAAAGAATAAAAATGTCCTTCATGCCTATGACTTCAATGATAATTTATTATACCTCCTTGATGGAATGGTTAGCAAGGGGATAAAAAATCAGTTTGTCGAAAGAAAAAAGTGAGATGAAGGATTCAAAAAACTGAAGATGATGGGGTAATAACACAATGATTTGGCTAAAATTAGTAAAAATCATTGAGAATTCAAATGGGATGGTGTACAATTCTTTATCCAAAGGTGATTATAAACAATGTACACTAATAGGGGCAATGTGGAATGATAACATAATGATTTGTCTAAAGGTAATTATAATCATTGATAAGATGGAGCTACCCTAGTTAAGATAGACAAACAAGATAACAACATACCTCTATTAGGAAAATTATTGGTGATAACACAATGATTTACCCAAAGGTAGTTAGAATCATTGATAATGTAGGTGGGATGGTGTAAAATGATTTACCCATATGTAGTTATAATCATGGGACCCCGATTATGGAAAACATGTTTGATTTGCTGATGATTGAAAACATGATGATGGTAACTTAATATAGAGGATAAAGATGAATTGGGAAAACCTGCTAGTGGGGAGATGTTCATCTGAACTAACAAAGGCTGAAATTCTTTTATTATTTAATTACTCTATTTAGGATAGGATTGGGATTGGATTGGGATGTTGTTGATGTAGAGGTTGAGTAGATGTCGATGCTACCATTTCTGTTTAGACTTATCAAATCTAATTTTTGTTATAACACATGTTGTTAGGCATCATGATATAACACCATAAGGATTGGGCCAAAATTTGCATAAGGATTGATTTTCATGATCCAATATTCAAGGGAATATAATGAACCAATGATAGAGACCATGATGATAATGTAGACATATGAATATGCATGGATTCAAGTAGAAATTTACAAGGAATCACCCAATGAATGTATAGACTGAATCAAGGCAACAGTACTAAAAACAAGCAAACATGCACACAAATAATAAACAAATAAGCAAAGAAACAAACAAATAAATAAATAATAGTTAGTCAAAATGTTAGTAAAAATAATACAATGAACATTGCCCCTAAAAAATAGCTGATAACTTAACAAACAAACATGATGGGGGAATAAAAGAAAAGGGAGGGGTGGTCGAGATGTCTCCACATGCACTAGGAAACTGGATGTTGCCTATATAGTTTTGTAGATGATATATCCAACAAAAAATTTAGGCCAAATGTATTAATCTCAAAAAATGGAAAGAAAATGATAACTAATAAAAAATAAACATGATGGATTTGATATAAGAATAGGAATGGTCTTGCAAAATAATAGGTGCATGGGATGTAATTTGCTTGTAACTTAGTCAGGGTTCCCAGAATCCTTAAGGCAAAGAAGTGGTCAATGATTTTGGTTTTTCTAAATGGTTTTTTTAGAATTTTTGGAGTATCTCAACTCAAGTGAGAATGACGAGATACTAAATGGTCCAAGCTCACAAAATGGTGAAAGGATTGCTAAGGTTGCTCATAAAATGATGAGAGCATGGGAGAAAGGGGGACTAAACTGACCATAAAATGAATCAAACATACCCCACATAGTCCTAAAAGGGCCTTAGGTCATAGTGGTTCCACCTTAAAATAGAGGAATCTAACTAATGTAGTAGCCAATTCAAACAAAATAGGCAAAGATGGTAAATGGCATAGTATGACATAGGAACGGCAAGGTTGTACTTCAAGGCATGATAAATAATTATTTCCCCAAATTTTCCCATAAGTGGTTATAATTAGGAAATAATGGCATAGGTCAATGACACTAATTTACCCATAGGTAGTTATAATTAGTAGCATGATAATGAGAGAAAACCAAATAAGAAATGAAGGATACAACTGCCAAATTTATATCTTAATGCACCAAAATATTGCCTCTATCTAATATACTAAATCCACTATCAAAACTTAATTCAAATCCTCTTGTTAAACGTGGCTAGGGAACCAATGGAATGGAACCAAGGTCAAAGGGCTGGGTAGGGAAGGAGAAAACAACTTGGTTGATGGGAAAGGTATGGTAGAATGATAGATGGTATAAGGAAGAATGATAATATTATATTAAAATTGAAATGAGCCTCATAAATAATAGCTCAAGTCACTCAAATGAAGTAACACTTGAGGTGTATAAGGTTCATCATCTCATCAAGTTCAACTTCATCTAGTATATTGAGCCTATATGTTTTGGTGCCAAAATTTTCAATAATGATGAAATGTGCTATATACCTAGAGATATGATATATTAATGTATATGGGATGATGGAGATGCTGACATGTGGTACACATCCCCTTAGTTAGCTATATGGGTACAATATATTAGGATAATGGAGTAACTTGTGGAATTAGTACATTGGGTAATGGTCGGCCCTACATTGGGATTAGGATGTTACCCATCCATGAATTAGATGGATGTATATATATAGGAGATGATTATCATGGTAAAGATATAAAGTAAGCATTGAGTCTTCTATTATAAGAGGATATTGGAGGTTGCCCCCTTGAAGAGACATTGTGGAGTTATTCCTTCCTAAAGGAGTATTATATGGTGTTTCCCTACCTTAAGGGTATTTCTACATATATTACATATATTTAATATCAAGATCATATCAAGTGGTATTAGAGCTTCAATTTGGGAAATTTGTGTGGAGTGAAACCCTAGTTTTTTGAATCATCAATAAATTTTGATTGGTTGAAAATTTTTCCATAATTTTTTTACTGGATATGGATAATATTTCAAATAAGTCATAGTAAATAAATTGATATTTTTTGATTAGTTTTGAGGGAGTTATTTCTATTTTAGGGTTTATAATAATTTAGCTATATCTTCCAAAATATAGGAAATTTTTATTCAAAAGTTTTACTAGAGATATAAGAAGATATAAGAGAAGCATAGTCAAAATTTTAGAAATTTTTAAGTTGTTTTGAATGATTTGTTGTGATTTTAAGAAGAGGAAAAAAATAATGATAATAAAGAAGAAGAAGAAGAAGAAGAATAAGAGAAGGGTTCAAATAATTTGGCTCCAAATAAAAAATAATATGGCACATGGAATTTGGAAACAAGATTAGAGAGTTATCACCTACCAAGATCACATATGGATGGCTAGATGATCGAGATTGGAGATAAGTGTGCAATGATTTGAAGCACACTCATTATTTGGTTTCTTCCTATGTTTCAGGGATGAAACATGTCAAGAAAGGAAGTAATGCTATGTACCTAGGGATATGATATATTAATGTATATGGGCTGATGGAGATGCTGACATGTGGCACACATCCCCTTAGTTAGCTATATGGATACAATATATTAGGATAATGGAGTAACTTGTGGAATTAGTAAATTGGGTAATGGTCGGCTTACATTGGGATTAGGAGGTTACCCATCCATGGGCTAAATAGATGTCTATATATAGGAGATGATTATCATGGTAAAGATATCAAGTAAGAATTGAATCTTCTATTGTAAGAGGATATTGGAAGTTGCCCCCTCGAAGAGACATTGTGGAGTTATTCCTTCCTAAAGGAGTATTATATGGTGTTTCCCTACCTTAAGGGTATTTATGCATATATTACATATATTGAATATCAATATCATATCAAAAGGGCCTATCTAGTTTAGTTTGAACTTACTATTGGGGTTCTACATTTGCACCCTAGCTGAGGAGGAGATTTTTTAGATCCTCCTACTCAAATGAAGTCCAATATGGGATTGATCCTAGGCTGTGTGGGTATCCTAAAAGTGGATCAAACCTCTGGAAAAGGCTAGATTTATTATGGATTTATCACCTAAACTAAACCTAAACTATCACTTTCTTGAAAAAGGAAGAGAGAATTGAAAAAACTTATAAAAGCATGTAAAAATTAGTGATACACCAATGATTTGATCAATCCAATTCACAAAAAACACACTATGAGACACTTTTTAGACCAAAAAGCATCAATCTTACATAAATATTTTATAACAAGGCATTAATCAATTATCAAATTAGCAAGAAAGGAAAAATATACACTTTTAGGCTAGACAATAAACTATAAATTGAACATATAATGCCATGTGAGAACTATTAAGCACTTTTTGAAGGTGATAAAAACTATAGACATAAGTAAGGAACATACATTCACTTAACTATAGTGCATGAATTCATAGAACACACTTCAATCTAGCTTAGAAAATGGTGGAATTTAGTCTTTATTGCATCAAAGAGGTGTCACAGTACAAAATTTGGTAGAGTCTGTTCATACCAAAAAGAGGGATAGATGATTTTAAGGCTTAGATGCTTGCATTTATAATTAAAAAAAGGAGAGAGAGAGAGAGAGAGAGAGAGAGAGAGAGAGAGAGAGAGAGAGAGAGAGAGAGAGAGAGAGAGAGAGAGAGAGAGAGAGAGAGAGAGAGAGAGAAATATGCATTGGAAAAAGACCAACCACTTCTGATGGATTAGTACCAATTTGAGGATGCAACTGAGTCAGGATCTTATCAAGAAGTTACAATTTCAAAGGTCTTGTAAGAGAATTTAATGCTTCATGATCCTTATGTAACCACTAGGTCTTCATCTTGGGACTCCATAATACCATCTCTACCTGATCTGTTTACAAGGATCATGTCTTGAAACTAGATAAAAAGTGTCATGTCTACATTAGGTGACAATTATGCTTGCATTATCAAAAATGATCAATGATGATGGTCGAGGCATAGGTCCACTATAGGTGAAAACCAATCTTAGACCATTGGTTTTCACATAGTCACAATATTTATGAAAGTATGCAAACTGCCCTACTTTGATTCACAATCATTAGTCCATCCTTGACTTCTATATTAGACCCAAAATATCTATTATATGGAGCATTAATGGCAATGCTTGGTCTCTAAATTATGGTCATAGTTCAACTCTGATTCACTTTTAATATCAACCCCTTTATATTTTCTTTACTTGGGTCCAAAATAACCTCTTTGACTTTAATAAAAAATGTCCCAAGATTAATCTTATTAATTATCAATTTCTAACTCGAACTATCTACATCATGCTTGACTATCCTTATGCTTATTTGTTCCATAGATATTTTTGACTTATTTAATTCACTTGTACCACTAGATCTAGATGTATGAATGCATGCGAGTCTTCGATCTTCTGCCAGGACCCATTGAACTTTGACACTTATCCTCTTTATATTCATCATCAAGATCCTTTGACCCTTTTTGACTTACCTCAATCTATTAATCTTGATGTACATGGATGCCCATGATCTATTGATTTTTTCCCAACTGAACATTCTTGTGCCACTTGTCCTTAACTCATTAGCTCCTTGGATTTTTTTACCTATTTTACTCATGCATATCATCTGATCAAGATGTACAAGTTTATGTGCACCATTGATCTCCCTATTCCCACTTTCTTATCAGTTTTTTCCCTCCATTAGATCATTGGTATGATTGAACATGAGCCCTTGATTTATCTTAGACCCATCCTTTTGTCAGTGATTTCACTCTATTATATCTTGGCTTGATCATCTTGCACCATTAGATTTTGTCCAACTTGTAGATCTTTAAAGGATTTAACCTAGAGAACTTTTGACTTGGTTGACTCTACTTCAATCCATTAGATCTTATGTGTTAGTATGAGGGCTCTTGTGGACCGTTAGATCTCAACCAACTTCAAACCTTTTAAGGACCTTTTGAACCCAAATAACTACTTGACTTGATTAAGATTAACATTCACAGGAATGTTATTTGACGTCTACATCAACATATTTGATGTCCCATAAACTATCAATTTTAAGCATAGATAGATTTTTGCCTAAGATTCATTTTGACATTAGCACGAATGTATTATGTTATAGGTCCAACTTTGAAGACCTATAACTTAAAGCACAAAATTCATGGATGCACCAAATTTTCAAGAGATATTCTTGAGACTAAGAAGGATGAACCCATTTGATCTGTTGGTCTCAAGATCCTTTTGATTGAAGATATAAAATTCTCAAGTTGACTCATCTATTCATTCCTGCATGATGTCCTGATGATAGTCCAGTTCATTTGGCTAAGTATGGGAACTTAGCAAAATATGATTGAGGAGCCAACTTTGAACATGCACAACTTTTGCCATGTTTCAGTGAATGATCTAAAACTTAGCATGTAAAAACTAGGGACTAAGATGGACAAACTCATGTGATCAATTTTTCCTTAGACTACCACATGTGTGATATATGGCCTCTACAAATTTCCTATTTATAATTTCTACTACTTCTTCTAAATTCTTGGATTAGGCAATATTTGGTATGTAGACAAAAAATTGGTCAACATCTTTGGTGACTTGGTTGGGAAATATGCCTACTATGGTTGAGAACTTGGACCATATACCTAACTTTTGGATCATCATAGATAATACATGGACCATTAAATGACTATAAGGCAACCTCTTGACATATAAAGATACTAAAATTCCAACAACGGGGAAAGAAAACAAATTTAAAGGGAAACTAACCTAAAAATAAAGGAAACTAAACTACTGAATGATTATAAAAAAAAGAAGCACTTATTTAGAACAAAACATAAAGGAAACTAAATAATGTGTTATAAAACACTTGGATAAAATAAAAAAAACTATGTACAGGGGACTTAGCTTTCCTTAATAGCAGTGTTTGAGATGTATCCCATTGATTGGGATAGGAAGTTCTTCACCATTCATCATTATAAACTGGAAAATGTTATGGGATTTGAAACTATAAATCATATATGGTCCACTCTAGATATAATCAAATTTTGTGTGTTTTCCTAGATTGGCTCTATCCTTATCCCACTTAAGGACCAAATCTCTTTTTTAGAAACTTTTTGAAGAAGTTCCTTTATCAAAAGATCTCTTTGTCATTTTTTGATGGGCCTCCATAGATAACATGGTTTGATGCTTTATCTACTCTATCTCCAATGAGCTCATCATATATTATTTTTATTGTCTCAATCTCCAAAAGCTAAAGTTGATGCATTAATTCCAAATCAAGAAATTCAAGAGAAATAGGCATTCTTGCTTCCTTATCATATACTAGTTTGTATGGATAATTGGTAATTTATATTTTATATTTGATCCTATTATCATAAAAATCTAACTTCAATTTGAGATTTCATGATCTTTGATTGTATTCTACAGTCCTCTTGATGATATTCAACAAATTCTTGTTGGTAGACTCATCAAGGCCATTGCCTTGTGGATAATAGTTTGATGAGGTATTGAGAAAAATACTATTTTGAATTGTCCATTAGTTGATCTTAGATCCTAAAAAATCCATATCATTATTATAAATTATAGTTTAAATAACCCTAAATTTGGTAAGTAAACCTTCATAAAAATCTAAAACACTGGTTTCATTGGCTTCTTTTAATGCTACTACCTTTATCCATCTAGTAAAATAATATATGGAAATCATGATCCACTTATGTCCCATGCTTGATGTGGGGTTTATAATACTAATAAACTCCAATCCCCATTGGATAAAGGTTTGATTAATTGAAATTGGTTAGATAGGTAAGGCAGCAAGTCTCACTTTTCCAACAAACATGGCACACTATCTACATTTTTTGATCCATGCATGGCAATCACCAAATAAACTTAGCCAATAATAGCCACCTCTCATGATATTTTGAGCTATAATCCTAGTTGAGTAATGTCCTCTACCATGTCTATCATGGAATTTCTTAAGTAACTTCTATGTTTGACCTAGTTCTATGCATCTTAGCAGTATACCATTGATATCCTTTTTAAATAATACATTATCAAAAAGGAGAAAAGGAATTGATTTTAGTATAAAATATATCTTATTTAAAGGAGTGAGATGAGAAGGATAAACACCGTCTTGTAGATATCTTACTATATATTGGAATCAACTAGAATTTGAGGCCTAATTACTTACAAGTTCTTGATCATTTGATACCATAACTTGTTCATTAGACTCCTACAAGTCATTGGCTAGATGTTCACAGAGTCCTTTGTCTCTAACCATCTTTGTGACTTTGATCTCAATTTTATATTCCATGACCTTGGTTATCCAACCAGCTCTTTTGCCACTTATATCTTTATTTAGAATAAAGTATTTGACACTTGGATGTGCAACCATCAAATGTATAGTATTATTAGATGACAAGTACCAAAATGTTTTAAGAGACCTTATAACTGAAAAAAAGGTACTTCTCAACAAAATAATACCTTGTTTCATATTATTTTAAGCCTTGACCAAAAAAGGCTATTGGTTGCTCTAGAGTTTCTTTGTGCTACTGCATGAGAATACCTAATATTGTGTCAAGGTTAGCATAGCTATAGAAGAAGAAATCTTTTGTAAAATTAGGATTTAATAGTTTAGGAACACTGGTTATAGCTTTCTTGATTTATTTAAAACTTTTCACTCTTTTATACCAACTAAAACTCTAACCTTTATTTAACATGGTTGTAAGTGGCCTATCTAAAGTAGAAAATTTTTAAATGTATTTCCTTATGAAGGTAATCTTGCCTAAAAATCCTTCCAAGGCTTTCTTATGCTTATTAAATGATAGTCCAAGAATTGATTCTATCATATCAGGGTTTATGCTTGTACCTTTCTTTGAAATGACATGTCCAAGAATCCTACCTTCATAAACAAAGAAAACATACTTTTTTGGGTTCAAAGACACTCCAAATTATTTGCACCTTTAAAAAACTTATCTGAGATGACTCATATACCCATTTTTGTTGTTAGATAATACTATTATGTCATCTAGATAAACAAGAATAAACTTGTTGAAGAGACCCTAAAATGCCATGTCCATAGCCTTCTAAAAACTAGCTCCAGCATTAGATAAACCAAAAGGCATATTTATATATGAAAATGTCCCACACTTTATGGTGAAGGTTGTTTTGTATTGGTCTTCTTCTTTGACCAAAATTTGGTTATATCCACTATAACCATCCAATAAAGAGAACCTTTCTGAACTTGCAACTAGATGTAAAATTTGTTCCATTCATGGTAATGCATAGTGATATTTAAGAGAGGCCTTGTTTAAGTCACAGAAGTTGACACATATCCTTATTTCACCATTCATTTTCTATACTAGAACAAGGTTTTATACCCAAGTTGAGTGCTTAATTGGAAATATTATGGCTGACTCAGTGAGTTTATATAGTTCAATGCTCATTATAGGTTCAAGTTTTGGATTGATTGGCCTTTATCTTTGTCTGACTGGCCTAGTCTCATATTATAACTCAATGGTATGTTGATGTAGACTTAGATAAAAACCTTTAAGTTCATTTTACTACCATGCAAAGACATATAAAAAATTTGAACATAACTTAATAAAATCTTCTATCTTTGAAGATGTACAAAATTTACCTAGCTTTCAATTTTTGCCAATTGTAATCTCTACATTTGTTTAGTGTTCTTCCTTGGTTGATAAATAAAACTTTTATTTTGTTAATTCATCATCTCTATTGAATATATTTTCAAGGGTGACCAATACTTTAGGCAACATGTTTGTCTTTGATTATATAATCTGATCTTCATACTGTTGTAAATGCTTATCTTGGTTCCTTGGGGAGAATTCAACTTCCTCTTGTAAGAATATGAAAATTTGGTTGTCATCTTCAAATACTTGCCAATTGTCATGGTTTTTTGTGACAAAAGGTCTCACATCTACCTTGATGTCTGATTGGACTTTGTCCCTTTTAATATTATCTAAGATATTGAATTGTGATCTAATAACAGCCAGCTTGTCTACATGTTTATTCTTATTTCTTAATTTGACCTAAATATTGAAGGCTTGAAAGTCTTAAATTAGGTCCCATACTCTATTATTATAAGACCTAAGTATTATTTTCTTGCATATATTAATTCCCCTTACTTGGTGAACTACTAGTTCACTATCTCCAAAGACTTATAAGGAATTAACCTTCATCTTTCTTTCTCATTGCAAACCATGCACTAGTGCTTCATATTCAATGACATTATTGGAAAAACCAAACTAAAACTTGAAATAATATAAATAACTTTTATTATATAGAAACATTAACATCATTCTAGCTCTAGTTCCATGTTTTTTCTTGGATCCATCAAAATATAGCTACCATAGTCCATCACTAGGTTGCTCATCCTTCATTAATATTAGAATTGGTGCATCATTTTAATGAAGACAATATAAACCAAGTCATTTTTTTATTAACTTTTAGGGATCATGCTCATGTAAATCATAGTCCTATTCATCAAGGAAAAGATATGGGACTTCATCTAGAGCTGATTCAAATTCAACCTCACTATTTTCTAACACCTTGTCTGAGATAACACAATTAGTGTTCACCATGTTTGGCATATATGGGTCTAAATGAAATATTAAAATAGGTTCAGAATGTATTATCACCTTATTACCATACCTAGATATGAACATTAGATAGTTCCAATCAGCTAATAAATATCCTCCATTTTTTGAAGTAAAATCTCTTGATAGACACATGGCAAAATAGGGAGGTAGGTCCACTACAACTACATCTTGATGAATAATAACATTGGGGAAAGAATGTAATGATATATTTAGGTATTTTATCATGAATATTATTTTCATTGATGAGCCATATAATTGCAATACTCCTTTGGTATTTGGCTCATAGACAAGACCAAGCTTGTCTGTAATTTGTTTGGGCATGACAATGCTACTAGCTCCACTATCTATCATACAATTATGGACTAAAAATTTACCTAATATCAAAGAGAGATAAAAGGGAGGGGTCTTTCTTAACTTTACATTGGCTTTATTGACCTTTGTCATGTTATGTATCTACTAATCAGGTTACTTGATTTGTTGGTCTAAATTGGCCAAGACAACTTCTTGTTTCTTAGCTAGTTCTTTAGATACCTTGAGATCTAAAAGTTCTTGAATTATCATGTCCTATTGCCTTGGGATGTAAATGGAATACCACATGATAATACTAACATTTTATTTCTTCATTTGATTAATAATATTAAATAATGTTCCACTAACCTTTGGTTTCAACTTTTAAGCCACTGGTTATTCTCTAATTAAGGGCATTTAGGGAACTTTCAATGTCTCTTTGTTCTAAATCTTCTATGATATAGGAATAACAACTTGATTTTTGACATTATTTGACACAAAATTAGGAACACTAGAAGTATTTCTCACATCCTGAGCTTCTTCAACTTCTCTTCTTTTATTTCTAGTCAGAGATGCCACTTGATAATTTGTGTTGCCAGTTTCACCAACTTGGTTGAATGCAATGTGATCATCCAAATGCCAATTAACATTGATAGAATCAAGATACCTTGGAAATTATTGAGCTTCTCCTTAGATTTTCATATTTATGTCTTGATATTAACTACCTTGAAGAGGGAAATCTTCTTGTGTCATCATTGGCATGGTAATCTCTTGTGATACCAAAGCTTGATTTTGAATGTCATTTGGATTAGAAATATGCCAACCTAAAACTTGTATTAAGTTATTTTGGGAAACAATAGATTTTGAGATGGAAGGCACATTGGGATCAAGGGTTGTATATGGCTTAGTTTGCATTATACCTTTTTTATTTTGATAACATCGCCTATTGTCTTTGAAACCTTGATAAGGTGGTCTTTAGTTATTTAAATACTAATAGGTACTCTGGTTTTATTTTTGATAAGGTCTACCTTGGTACTATTGTCTCTTGAGTGAAACAATTTCATTTTTGAAAGCTTGTAACATTCTTCTTAAATAACCAATCTCACTATATTGATTAGGAGGGGATACAACTTAGAATTTTGGAGATGGAATAGGTGTTAAGATGGAATTTGTGGAACTTGAGGGGGAGAAATAGGTGGAAATTATGGAAAAGGGGAATTAGATGCTTTTGAGGAAGTTTACCATCTTGAATCAAGTTATTCTCTACTCTGATAGCAATCTCATAGGCATTTGGCAAGTTATTACCATCCATGGACTATATCATGACATTTATATTAGAATTAAAGGCCTTAAGGAAGTACAAAAATGCATACTCTAGGGATGGTCTAACCAATGTAGGGATCCTAATCTATTTCTTTTAGAATATGAGGATAAAGTCCAACATGAATTCATGGGGGTATCTTTTTATGGTAGTTAATTATTCAACCAAAGATAGATGATCAAAATTTTCTTGAAATTACTTAACTAAAGATGCACCTAACCCATCCCAAGTATAAATGGAGGTAAAAGGAATATTCCTCTACCATTTCAATGTTTTTCCCTTGAAAAAGGAAGTAAGTAATTTGATAGCCACATTATCTTGAGTAATATTATGAACATAACATAGATTGGTAATATCTTGGATATGCTCAATAGCAGTAGTTTTATCCCATTCTCTAGAGAAGAAATGGATATCTTTTAGAGTAGACATAGGAATGTCATCATACTGAGCCAAATTTAGAGGACTACCCCTGTTAAATAGGACAAACACTTTATTCTTGAGAATCATTTGGGTAAAATGGATTTGGCTTATGGAGATAATAGATTGGACTAAAATAATAGATTGACTAAAAGATAGATGTTGCTTTGGAGGATAAGGCCTTATGCTATTGAATCTTGATCTTTTATAATAAGTAGGAGGCAATTCAATATGTTCAAAATAAGTAACTTTACTTGATGCTCTTGTTGTAACCTTTGGCATGAAAGTATTGTCTGAAAGATGTTATGATCTCTTCAACCTGAAGGCTCTTAAAATTTTGATGATGGTATATCTCTCATACTAATATGAATCTTTATTACCAATATTCAAACTTAAATTATACCATATAAACTTGGGGTCCCATCAGACATGCTAAAATTGTTGGTGTTCTAGATTTGTACCCTAGTTGAGGAGGGGATTGCCCAGATCCTCCTACTCAAATCTAGTTCAACATGGGACTATTACTAGGCTGTGGGTATCCTAAAAGTGGATTATACCTATGGATATGGCCATCTTCCTTATAGATATACCACCTACACTAAGCCTAAACTAGCACTTGCTTGGAAAAGGGAGAGAGAATTGACAAAACTTATAAAAGAAAGTAAAAAGTGGTGATGCACCAATGATTTTATGAATCCAACTCACATAAAAGACACTATGAGACACTTTTTAGACCAAATAATAATAATTTCACATAAATATTTTAAAACAAGTCATTAATAAGTTATTAAATTAACAAGAGAGGGAAAATATCTACTTTTAGGCTAGACAATAAACTGTAAATTACACTTATAATGACCTATAAGAACTATTAAGCACTTCTTGAAGGTGAGAAAAATTATAAACATAAGAAATCAAAAATACATCCACTTAACTATAGTGCATGAATTCATAGAACACACTTCAATCTGGCTTAGAAAATGGTGGAATTTAGTATTTATTACATCAAAGAGGTATCACAGTGTTGGGTGAATATTTTGTCACCAGCTAACTAATGGGCAAAATAGGTTGTTTCAACCACAGCATAAGGAGATTGATTAGCAAACGTGCAAGTTTACCACATCAAAAGGGGACAACTCTCTCCTCTCATCAAGGGGAGGTTCCCTATAACTATAATGTATTATATACTATATATATAAGCTGAAAATAGCACTCAGGGGTAGGACAACACCATTCATCTCTCTCTTTTCAGAGATGTTGTTCACAGAGAAAGGATAAATCTTGGTGAAATGACAGAAGACACTTCTCTTCTTTCAGAAGTGGTCTGCAGCAAACAACAAGAATTCCTTCTAGTAGTGATAAGTAAATGTAACAGGGCGCAATAACTAATAGGATGAGGTGTAGCACAAAGTCTCCACCTCAATTGTGAAAGATTGAAATATACAAAGGACAATGGGGGAAAAAAGTCATCCCAAGATCCTTTACATAGAAATAGAAAAATAAACACACTAAAGAAAATTGTGGCAGCACAAAGTCTCTCCACAGTCAAGTTCATGACACCATCGTGATTACTTCCACTAGTTCTGCTTGTTAAATTAAATTGACAAGAATGCTTCTACGAAACAAACATAAAAACATTTTCCTAAATAACACAAGCTATTCTAGCACAAAGTCTAAAAGGTCACTTGTTTTCTCATTCAAATAAAGAAATATGATTAACAATCTGAGCTCAAAGTCTCAGGAAATGCCTTTCAATTTGGGTAGAGTTTTGATTTTATAATAGAGAGATCTCTTTTGCATAAAATAAGAGATTACAATATATAGTGCTCCAAAAAAGACTTGGGTGCTTTGTTTCATGGAATGGCCCATGCTACATATAATGCCTTGAATGCATTTTCAATTCTGTGAAGGGGCCATACTAGAATAGGGCATCAGCCTTAACTTTGGTGTACAAAATCATCTCAAATGTATTCTCCTCAACATGGGTCATCTGGTCTATTTCTAGATATGTACTCGGTTGTCCACTCACTTTTATTCAAAGGGAGGAAAATTGGCTGCACCTTTTAATGTTTGAGCGCTTAGATGTCTACTTGGTGGACTGTTCCACCTACTAGAATAACTCCCTTCTAGATATTTTAGTATCTCTTATAGGTTTCCCTCTTTTCTATTGCAATTTGAGCTCTTGATCCATCTTCTTACCTTCAACAGGCTCTTTCAGCTCTTTTTTAGCTGTTCACTGAGTTTTATCTTCAGGTTCCGTGCCATATTTGAAAATAAATGGGAATTTTATTACCTTAAATTTGACGTCCATGGAGATGTCATTGGTCACTTGGTCACTTTAACCACTTTGAACCTTGAACCTTTGAACCATGAGAGTGCATTAGTTCAATGGTTCAACAGTTTGAGTGGTCCTATCGGCTCCTTAATTCAATCATTTCTTTGGTTCAATCACTTCTTTGGTTCAATTTTCCTCTTTGGTTAAACCATCTCTTCGAACTTGTCTCTAGAATATTCCACTTCCTTCCTTCGCTCGAAGCTTCCTTAAACCTTTGAACTTCAAACCATTTTGGTTCAAATTTCAACGGTTTATTCTCTTACTCAGAATCCCTTGGTCCTTCAAAGTTTTTGGATCCTTTTCTTTTCTGTTGAACTCATTGAACCTTTGAAATTTAAACCATTTTGGTTCAAGGTTTAATCGGTTCAACCTTTCTTTCTTAGCTCTTCGAATCCTTTGTTCTTCTAAGTCTCTCAAACTTTATTGAACTCATTGAACCTTTGAAATTTGAGCTCTTTTGGTTCAAGGTTCAACGGTTCAATGGTTCAATATTTTGGTCTTTGAAGTCTTCTTTTCTTTAAGTCTTTTGAAGTCGTTGAAATTTTTGAAGTGGTTAAACTTTGAACTTGTTGACGCGCTTAACTCTTTAAGTCTATCGATGTCATTGAACCTTTGAACCCATTGAACCTTTGGAGGTCAGGTTCAATGGTTCAATCTTTTGTTTGAAGGCCATCGATAAGTCTTTGATTGAACTTCGACGTTGAACCAGCCTTGAAATGCCTACGTGTTAGGAACTTATTTATTGGTGAGAGCTCACCTATTGAATTTGTTGAACTCATTGAACCTACGAGTCCCTTGACTAAAAATGCTTGAATAATTTAATAACTTGAGCACTCAGAACATATTTTGAGAAGGGAAGAGAGAATTTTGGCCTATATGACTAAAATATTTGATATGTTGCCCCCAAAAACAAATGACAAATTTTGGGAACAATAGCTGACTCCAATTGGGGAACTTCCATTGACTGTAAAAACAATTGAAGGGAGTAGGATATAAAATCTCCAATGCCTTTAAGTATGCCATTGGGCTATGGAGTCATGCTACCTAAAAAGAAAGGTGCCAAAAAAAAATGAAAATAAAAAGCACCAAACAGAACTAAAGACTAAACAAATATACAAATGTACAACCGAACTTATCTGATACTTCAAGAATTAAAGTGCTTCAGATGCCACCCACTGTGAGACAGTGAAAATGGTGTTCTATCTTGATATATCAGCAAGAAACCATTTTCTCCCTAGAAGTGATGATTGGCAAATGGACCTCTCCACCAGGAATCAAATTTTCTATGCATTCTTTTTTGTTCTCTCCTCTTGCCCCATAGCAAGACTTGATTTCCAGTCTGAAAATCATGGATCCTTATTCTCTTGTAGAAGAGTTTCTTTTCCTAATTTTGACATGCAATAGCATGGTCTATTTCCATAATTCATTACTCTTCTGGTTCAGTCCAACACATGATTTGATTGTCCCCATCAGATACCTGCCAATGATTGGCATTGTCAGGCACACTTGGTCAAAAGACTAGCTCGATAGTGTACTTCTTCTCTTCAAAGTATTTGTGAGGAACTAAGAGGGTGGTAGAGACAACCAATGAATCTACATGACTATGAATCTCTCTGGGCACTACAGATATATTGAAAGCATCAAAATTTTCCATACAGTCCCATACTAGATTACGATAATGGCACAATATTTTGTTCTTGGTTTGACACAAGTTCCTCACCTAAAAAACCATCAGTTTAGCATCTCCTTTGGCATGAAAGAGTTTGACACCTTTGTCTTGAGCAGCCTTCTATAGACACCGAAATCGTGTCTAACCCTTGGTCATCCTCCCCCTTGGTCCATTCCTAACCCATTCCTAAACCATGCACTTACTAATTTAAAATAATAATTTATTATTAATATCCTCCCCTTTGACACATCAGCTATAACACCTCGTCTGACACCTCACCTTGGACTATTTCCCACCCTATGACTCACCTTAAGATTAAGTGACTCACCCAAGACCTATTCTTACTTCTTTCTAACCACCTAACCAACTCTCATGCGTATTTAGCCCAACCTTCGACAATTCTCCAACGAATTGTGCACTTGGCGGATGGAGAACGGGCTTGGTGGCTCTTTTACTCGTTCTCCACCTGCCGACATTGATCAAATGTCGGCCGACACCAGTGGGATTGCTGACATCGGTTTTACTTAAACCAAATTTCTAACCTCTGGAAAATCTAATCACAAATTGTTAATCTCTAGAGCTAATCACGAATCTCAAATCCTCTTCTGGAAAAACAAAGTTCTCATGCTTTTGCTTTCTAGTGTTCTAGCTTCTTGTTTTCTTGCAAGGATCAGCATTCATGACAGCGTTTTCTAGGCATTGAGGTCTTGCATCAGACATTCCACACAGGGATTGCACGATATCTCCATCACCAGCGACAACAAAAACACAGCACCTGCACCTTTGCCAACTCGTGTCACAGCTAAGTATTTTTACTATTTTTATTTTAGTGTCATTTCAAATATATTAGCATTCTATCTACTGTCTATTCCAAGCATCCTTGACCTAGCTTCTCTGTTCTTCCTAGAGAGGCTGAAAATCCTTCTCTCACCCTTATTCTCATTTTTTGCCTCTGACACCCGTTTAGTCTCTCTTTAGACAAAATCCTCTGTCCAATCAACTCAGCACAAGCTATCAGAGACCTACAGACCCTCTTAAGGCCATCCTGATCAATCTGACTAAACTGCTTCCCAAAAAGGCTGAGAGGCCTTTTTCCTACCCCTTAACCCTTTTTCTGACAACATACCCTCTGCCTTAGTTCTTATTAAAGATTCTATCTACTATTTTACCATCCCAAAAAAACTCCCTGACTCCCAGACGAGACCACAGTCCATCTTGCAGACCAAAAACTAGACATGTAACCCGTCCCTGGCCATTACCCCGATCAACCTCGACCATTTCCCCTACCGACGTCGGCATCTTAACCGACGTCGGCTACATTACTTGACCAACGCCAGCAATACCACTGACGTCAGTGACTATACAAAGCAGATCACAGCTTATCAGGTACGCATTTGCTTTCAGTTCTTTCTTTTCAGTCTTTTATCATTTTTCCTTTTTATCAGTCAGTGGGTTGACATCCCTCAAGGAAGTCTTCGTACTTCTGGGATCAAGCTTTCGCTTGGTAGCCCACCATCTCTTCATCTAACGCCTTCTTTGTCCAAGTCTCTTTTTGTTACAGGTGTCATCCTCCACAACCAAAGAGGAGTTCTCACAACGTCTGGATTACGGTGCGCAAGACTTCATCTAGGTACATACAAGCCTTAAACCATTTCTTTTAGTTTCTTATTCTCTCTTTGAATGTAGAAAGCAAAAATAGCATAGAAACACCTTCAACCCAAGTAATAGAGACTCATACTCAGCAGTGTTGTTGGTGTTGCTGAACTGCAACTTGTATGAAGAAAGAAAAATATCTCCTTGTGGAGATATTAAAATAATCTTAGCTCCAGAACTGGTAAAAGAATAGCTGCCATCAAATTCCAAAATCTAGACATCATCAAAATTTGATTTTTCCTTAGATTTTTCTTCGTTTAGAGGGGAGGATTCCTCTAGGCTTGCACTGTGATTTATTAAGTCTTCTGCTATTTTGTCTAAACTAATTTTTAGATTATCATCTTTAGAAGTTTCATTAGTTAGGGAGTAATTACCCACGTCTAAAGACTTAAACAAAATTTGAGCTTTAGGCATTGATGTTTGAGTGACAACATATTTATCATCCTTCTTAGGGAGAAACCTTTGCATGATGCCTTTGATCGAGATCCTTGCTTCAGATAGGTCCATACTTAACTCGCCACCAACATCTTTGCATAAATTTTGCCCAAGAAGAATGTCGTATGAGGCTAGGACATCGGCCACTAAGACTGTCATCTTAATTCTCTTATTCGGGAATGCTGCAAATGTAAATTGGGTGTCCTTGATTTGTCCCAGTAGTGGCACTTATTTTTTCTCCATGGAGAAACATCTCCCAAAGGTCTTGGTTAGTGTGAGCCCAAGAGATTCTGCTACTTTGGCAGGCATGACATTGTCAGATGCACCTGAGTCTATAATACAATTGTTCAGTTGGTGTCCATTTATTAGTAGGGAGACATAAAATGGTTTTATCCTCTTAGGAGCAGTAGGAGGAGTAATGACAAGGTTATTTTGGGTGGATGTGGGAGTCACCTTTAGAACAGCTGGTCCTACAGGGATGATTTTATTCTTTACACACTGAACCAACTTCTCCAACTGCTCAGGGTTGGATTGCAGAAATTCAAATTTAGACATTTTAATTTTGGTTTTCTTGACATGGTCAATTATATCAAATGTCTGAAATGAATTAGGAGTAGAGGAAGATAGTTCATCCTTCTAGTTTTTAGGAGGGGGTACTGATCTGCAAAATTGAAGTTGAAGGTGAAGATATACTTGAGGTACTTACTTTTTTAGTGATCACCAAGTCCTTTAATTGAAAAGTTAGAGTGGTTCCTTGCTTAACAATTAAAATTGTTGGTCGAGGTCACTCTATTTTTTCCTTATCATCTTGCTAGGCTGACTAGTTCTAGGACCAGGTGAATATGGTGTATGATCCATCAAACGCTTTGCCTTTACTTCTGGGTTCATCCTAGTAATTCAAGAAACTGATGTTTGAGTCACCAACTAATTCTTCTTGGTTTTCTATGAAGAGATCAGTGTCATCTTCTAGGTTCAACTTAGGCTGGAAGGATAAATCAGATTCTATTTCGAGATATCTAGATGTTGAGTTGGTTGGTACGGATTCAATGGCAAGCTTCCCTTGTGGGGGAGGAAGATGATTTGGTTTCCCTTAATTCCTTGCAGCATTGCCTTTGTATAACTGATTCAGAAAAGTCCTCTTTGGTATATCTCAGTATGAAGGAGGAGTAGACATTCCTTGTGCCATTTTCTTTCTAAGAGCTAGTAACTCATTTACCAGCTTCTACACCATAGGATCAGTGGTAACTATAGATGGATATTTAGAGGATGAAGAAGATTTACCTCTGTTAGGATCTCTCCTTATCTTCCCTGCCAAGATGAGATCATCTTCCACCTTAGTGGCCAAATCTTGAGCTACAATGAGGTGTATGTGGCCAACCCATCTCAACAAGAAACTCACTTCAGGAAGCTGAGAGTTGATGAAGAAACATTTGAGGTTTTTAACTATCGGCTAAGCAATTGTAGGAATCCTATTTCTCAACTTGTCAAATTTGGCAATGAAGTCCCTCATAGTTTCATGAGGCTCTTTCTTCATTTGTGTGAGCTGGGCTAGTAGGGCATGTGCATCTTTTGTAGGCTTGGACCTACCTTCAAGTTTGGCTTTCAGGGTGTTCCAGTCAGTTACAGTCTAGGCTTGCAGATGATAAAACCAGTTTACAATAGTGCCTTGCAGTGTTTCCACAAATAGCCTAACTATTACATCCTCATACTCCACACCTATTATGCAACAGGCTATGTTAAAGGCTACAATATGTTCATCAAGATGAACTCTCATATCACCATATAACTTGGGCAAATTCTTCCTGGATCTGTGAGGCAGTTCATGTAAAGGTGGAGTTAAATTGGGTGGGCCAAAATAGTTACCCCAAGGGCCTTAAACTTCCATGATTTGAATACTAAAGGGAGGCATAACAAACATCTGAGGGGTATGTATTGATAATGCTCTACTAACAGTAGAAATTGATGCTTTTCCTGGTAATGGAGACCTAACTTTTGTAGGAGGAAAATGCCTGGTTCACTGAAGGTGAGATGGAGAAGGAAATAGGTCAAAATTACTTTGTTGTACCAACCTAAATATAGGGTCAACAATACCTTTAGATCTCTGGCTTCCTATATACTATGGATCTACCAGATTGTAAAACTAAAATGGATAAGGATAGGGACTACTTCAATTTGAAGCTTGAGGCTTCAAACTGCACAAATCAATCCCCAGCAGAGTTGCCAAAAACTATTGGGTGAATATTTTGTCACCAATTAACTGATGGGCAAAATAAGTTGTTTCAACTACAGCATAAGGAGATTGATCAGCTAAATGTGCAGGTTTACCACATCAAAAGGAGACAAATCTCACCTCTCATCAAGGGGAGGTTCCCTATAACTATAAGGTATTATATACTATATATATAAGCTAAAAATACACTCAGGGGTAGGACAACACCATCCATCTCTCTTTTTTTAGAGATGTTGTTCACAGACAAAGGATAAATCTTGATGAAATGATAGAAGACACTTCTCTTCTTTCAGAAGTGGTCTACAACAAATAGCATGAATTCTTTCTGGTAGTGATAAGTAAATGTAATAGGGCGCAATAACCAGTAGGATGAGGTGTAGCACAAAGTCTCCACCTCAACTGCCAAAGAGTGAAATATATGAAGGACAATGGGGGCACAAAGTCATCCCAAGATCCTTTACACAGAAATAGAAAAACAAACATGCTAAAGATAATTGTGGCAACACAAAGTCTCTCCACAGTCAGCTTCAGGACACCTTCCTGATTACTTCCACTAGTTCTGCTTGTTAAATTAAATGGACAAGAATGCTTCTAGGAAATAGACATAAGAACAATTTCCTAAATAACACAAGCTATTTCAGTACAAAGTCTGAAAGGTCACTTATTTTCTTATTCAAATAAAGAAATATGATTAACAATCTGAGCTCAAAGTCTCAGGAAATGCCTTTCAATTTGGGTAGAGTTTTGCTTCTATAATAGAGAGATCTCTTTTGCACAAAATAAGAGATTACAATATATATCACTCCAAGAAAGACTTGGGCACTTTGTTTCATGGAATGGCCCATGGTGCATTCAATGCCTTGAATGCATTTTCAATTTTGTGAAGGGGCCATGCTGGAACAGGGCATCAACCTTAACTTTAGTGTACAAAATCATCTCAAATGTCTTCTCCTCAGCATGAGTTGTCTGGTTTGTTTCCAAATATGTACATGACTATCCACTCACTTTTATTCAAAGGGAGAAAAACTTGCTTCACCTTTTAATGTTTGCGCGCTCAGATGTCTACTTAGTGGACTATTCCACCTACTGGAATAACTCCCCTATAGATATTTCAGTATCTCCTGTAGCTTTCCCTCTTTCCTATTGCAATTTGAGCTCTCGAGCCATCTTCTTACCTTCAGCAGGCTCTTTCAGCTCTTTTTTTAGCTGTTCACTGAGTTTTGTCTTTAGGTTCTGTGCCATATTTGAAAATAAATGGGCATTTTATTACCTTAAATTTGACATCCATGGGGACATCATTGGTCACTTCGTCACTTTAACCACTTTGAACCTTGAACCTTTGAACCATGAGAGTGCATTGGTTCAATGGTTCAATGGTTTGAGTGGTCCTATCGGCTCCTTGATTCAATCATTTATTTGGTTCAATCGCTTCTTTAGTTCAATCACTTCTTTGGTTCAGTCACTTCTTTTCCTCTTCGGTTGAACCATCTCTTCGAACTTGTCTCCGAAAAATTACGCTTCCTTCGCTCGAAGCTTCTTTGAACCTTTAAACCTTTGAACTTCGAACCATTTTGGTTCAAAGTTCAACGGTTCATTCTCTTTCTCGGAATCCCTTGGTCCTTTGAAGTTTCTGGATCCTTTTCTTTTTTATTAAACTTGTTGAACCTTTGAACTTTGAACCATTTTGGTTCAAGGTTCAATCGGTTCAACCTTTCTTTCTTAGCTCTTTGAATCCTTTATTCTTCTAAGTCTCTCAAACTTTATTGAACTCATTGAACCTTTGAACTTTGAACTCTTTTGGTTCAAGGTTCAATGGTTCAACGGTTCAATCTTTTATTCTTCGAGTCTTCTTTTCTTTAAGTCTTTTGAAGTCATTGAACTTTTTGAAGCAGTTGAACTTTGAACTTGCTGAAGTGCTTAACTCTTTAAGTCTGTTGATGTCATTGACCTTTTAACCCATTGAACCTTTGAACCTTTGGAGGCAGGGTTCAATGGTTCAATGGTTCAATCTTTTGTTTGAAGCCCACCGATAAGTCTTTGATTTAACTTCGGCATTGAACTAGCCTTGAAATTCCTAAGTGTTGGGAACTTGTTTCTTGGTGAGAGATCGCCTATTGAAGTTGTTGAACCCATTGAACCTACAAGTCCCTTGACTGAAAATGCTTGAATAATTGAAGAACTTGAGTGCTCAGAACATTTTTTGAGAAGGGAAGAGAGAATTTTGGCCTGTAGGACTAAAATAGTTGATATGTTGCCCCCCAAAAACAAGTGACTGATTTTGGGAACAACACACAGTACAAATTTGGTAGAGTTCGGTTATACCAAAAAGAGGGATAGATAATTTTAAGGCTTAGAATCCCACATTTATAGAATAAGGAGAGAGAGAGAGAGAGAGAGAGAGAGAGAGAGAGAGAGAGAGAGAGAGAGAGAGAGAGAGAGAGAGAGAGAGAGAGAGAGAGAGAGAGAGAGAGAACTATGTTTTGGAAAAGGACCAACCGCTTATGATGGATTAAAACCAATTCAAGGATGCATCTGAGTTAGGATCTTATCAAGAAGGTACAATTTTAAATGCCTTGTAAAAGAATTTAATGCTCCATGATCCTTATGCAACCACTAGGTCTTCATCTTGGGACTCTATGCCATCTCCACCTGATCTATTTATGAGGATCATGTCTTGAAATTGGATAAAAAGTGCCACATCTACATTAGGTGGAAAACTATGCTTGCATTATCATAAATGATCAATGATGATGGTTGAGACATAGGTCCACTATATGTGAAAATCAATCTTAGACCATTAGTTTTCACATAGTAAAAATATTTATGAAATTCCTCAAACTACCTGACTTTACTTCTAAGTCATTAGTCCATCCTCGAATTCTATATTAGACCCAGAAGATCTATTATATGGAGCATTAATGGCAATGCTTGGTCTCTAAACTATGGTCCTAGTTCAAATCTGGTTTGCTTCTGAGCTCAGCCCCTTTATATTTGTTTTACTTGGGTCCAAAATAACCTCTTTAACTTTCATCAAAAATGTCTCGAGATCACTCTTACTTATTGGATATCAATTTCCAACTTAGACTGTCTACATCTTGCTCAAATATCATTATTTTTATTAGTTACATGTATATTTTTGACTTATTGACTCCACTCATGCCATTAGATCTAGATGTATGAATGCACGTGAGTCTTCAATCTTCTATTAGGACCCATTGACTTTGCACACTTGTCCTCTTTGTATTCATCATCAAGATCCTCTAGCCTTTTTTGACTTGCCTCGCTCTATTGATCTTGATGTTCATAGATGCCCATGAGCCATTGATTTTATACCAACGAAACATGCTTGTGTCACTTGTCCTTGACTCATTAGCTCCTTGGATTTGTTGACTTATTTGACTCATGTATGTCATCCGATCAAGATGTACGAGTTCATATGCACCATTGATCTACCTAGTTCCATTTTCCTGTTAGTTATTTCACTCTGTTAGATCATTGATATGATTGAATGCAAACCCTTGATTTAGTTTAGACCCATCCTTTTGTTAGTGATTTTGCTCCATTATATCTTGGCTTGATCATCTCACACCATTGGATTATGTCCAACTTGTAGATCTTTTAAGGCTTTAACCTAGTGACCTTTTGACTTGGTTGACTCTGATTCACTCTATTAGATCTTATGTGTTAGTATGAGGGCTCCTATAGACCATTAAATCTCAACCAACTTCAAACCTTTTAAATATATTTTGAATCCAAATAGCTACTTTCATTAATTAAAATTGAATTTCACATGAATTTCATTTGACATTCGTGAAAAATTGTTTAACATCTTGCAAATCATCAATTTTAAGCACAAATATATTTTTGACCTAGATTTATTTTGAAATTAGCGCAAACATATTATATTTTAGGTCCAATTTTGAAGGCCTATAACTTGAAGCATAAAAGTCATGGAGGCACCAAATTTTTAAGAGTTGTTCTTGAGACTAAAAGGGATGAACCCATTTGATCAACTGGTCCCAGGATCCTATTGAGTGAAGATATAAAATGCTCAAGTTGATTGATCTATTCATTCCCACATGATGTCCTGATGATGGTCTAGTTTATCTGGCCAAGTATGGGAGAATTAGCAAAATATTACTGAGGAACTAACTTTGAACATGCACAACTTCTACCGTGATTTAACAAATGATTTGAAACTTAGCGCATAACAACTAGGGACCAAGATGGACAAACCTATGTGATCACTTTTTCTTAAGAATACTACACATGTGAGATATGGCCTTTGCAAATTACCTATTTAGACTTTTTACTACTTCCTCTAAATTCTTGGATTAGGCAAAATTTGGTATGTAGACCAAAAATTGGTTAACACTTACCTTTATACTTCTTTTCAACCATGGTATTCTTTTAGTTCTCTTTAATGACAAGATCACCAGGTTCAAATTCTCTATGCTTGAAACACCAATTGTATTATCCATATAGGTGGCTTTGGTATGCTTGTAGATTATTGTGTGCAATCATGCATTTCTCATCAAGTAATTATAAATTTTGTAGGTGATCTACTTAGTAGTATTAATCATCTAGGACATGCTTCAAAGAGATGCGTAGAGAAGATAATTCAAACTCAATGGGATGACCTTAGTGTCATAAACAAATGAGTATGGAATGGCTCTTGTGGGGGTATGGTCATTGGTGTAGTATGCATAGAGGGCACAAAATATTTAGAGGTGTCAATCATGGCCAATATCATTGACAATAATTTTAAGGATGTTGACAATGGTTTCATTGGATGGCTCTACTTGGTTGTTACCTTGTGGGTAATGTGCTATAAAAAAATGTTGATTAATCTTGTACTTAGCAAATAGAGATTTGAAATCTTGACTTTTTAGTGATATGCCATTATCAAATATAATGTTAGAGGGGATACCATAGCGGCATATAAAATGGTTAAAAAAGAACTTGAAAATTTACTTTCCAATCACATAAGTGAGGGGTATAGCTTTGAACCACTTAATGAAATATTATATGGTGGTAAGGATAATTTTATGGTTGTCTAATGAGATGGAGTTTATCTTCCCAATGAGTTCAAGGCCCCATGTAAAAAATGTCCATAGTGTAAGCATTAGTTTAAATTCTTGGCTAAGGGATGAATCAGATTAGCATGCCATTGGCATTTTTCATATTTCTTCACATATGCAGCTACATATGGAGCTACATATGCATCCATTATGGGCCAACAGTATTCAGTACATCAGATTTTTTTAGAGAGGATGGCATTGTTGGTGTGGGATCCCCATACTCCATGAACTTCTCGTAATTCTAGATTAGATTATATATAAGTTAAATAATGAAGTAGAGTTCTATCAAAATTATGGTGGTAAAAGGTTGATCTAAGTAAGGTATAGTGAGTGGTTTGTTAAATGAAGGCTTTGGATTGTTTAAGAGACAAGTTAGATGGAAAAACATGGTCATGTAAATAGGCATATAGGTTGGAATACCAAATAGACCTAGGACCAACAATATCACATATCATTGCGATGATTGAAGGTGTATGAGCTGGCACTAGAAAATTATTAATGAGGAACTAATACTCTTTAGCCATGTCTATTTGTCGAATCAGAGATCCAATAATAGCCATAACATCTATAGTTTTTTTACTTACCCTTGGTATATTTTCAAATTGGACATCAACAAAAAAAAATTTGAGAGTGTCGACCATGGCCTTGTATGGTACTAGCTTGTCATCATTGTTCTAAAAGTGGTCTATAACCTAATTGATGATTAACTGAGAATCACCATAAACCTTGAGATGAGATATATTCCATTGTAATTCTTAGCAAGGCCTTAAAATAATTGGTTCATATTCGACCATGTTGTTGGTACAAGTAAATCTTATCTTGAATGATTTAGGGATTAGATCCCCCTATGGTGTAATAAATAAAAATCCTACCCCCAATCTATGTGTTGTGAATGATCCATAAAAATATATATTCTAGGGTTACTCCTCTATAGGTGTGTCAATGATATTCATAATGGATTCATCGATAAATTAGAATGTGAAGGATTCTATATTGATAAGGGGTGCTTTAATAAGCTGATCTACAAGAACTTGCCCCTTAATAGATTTTTGGTTGATGTATTCGATGTCAAACTCACTATCAAAGATGATCCATTTGTTCATGTGGCCTTGTAAATATGTTTTAGATAGTAGATACTTGAGCATATCTACTTTTGAAATAACCATGGTGTTATTATTTAACATGTAATGGCATAGTTTCTAAGCTACGAAGACCATAGCTAAACAAGATTTTTCAATGGATGTATAATTGTGTTCATATGTGACCAATGTATGGCTTATGTAGTGCACAACATGATCCTTTCCATTATCATCATGCTAAGCCATAAGTGCCCCAAGGCATTATCTGTAGTGGATAGATATAATAATAATGTCTTTCCCAGCATGGGAGGTAATAAAACAGGTTAGTTTACTAGATAATTCATTAACTACTGAAAAACTATTTAGTAGTGATCATCCCAGTAAAATGTGACCACTTCTTCAAAACATGCATAAAAGGATGGAATTTGTCAGCTAATTGAGATATTAAGTTTTTGATGGATTGGATATTGGCCTGCAAACTATTGAGTTGCTTCAGATTGGTCAGTGATAGCATCTCTATTATAGCTCGTACTTTGGATAGATCAACTTCAATGCCTCAACAAGACATAATGAAGCCAAGAAATTTTCCTAAAGTAACTCTAAGGACACACTACTTAGGATTAAGCCAAAAATTTTACTTACACAGTCTTTCAAATATTATGTGTAGCACTATTGGATGATTGGCCCTGGTCTTTGATTTTCCAAGAATGTCTTCGACGTAGTCTTCAATAGTGTCATGCATCATATCATGAAATATGATGGTCATGGCTCTTTGATAGGTGTCCCCTACATTATTAATACCAAATGACATAACTTGATAATATAATGTTACCCATGGTGTGGTGAACGTTTTTTTATGTTAGTCTTTTGGTGTTATTATGGTCTAATTATAGTCTAAAAAGCCTTCCATCAATGAAAGCATTTCATAACCCACTGTGGAGTCAACTCTCATGTCAATGTTTGGTAAAAGAAATTCATCCTTGGGGCATGCTTTGTTTATGTCATGGAAATCAATATAGATTTTGATTTCTTCTAGCTTTTTGCTAACTGGCAGCATAGTTGAGATCCATTCTGAATAGTCGATCGATCAAATACATCCTGCTTCTAAGAGATTTTCCAATTCTTTTTTCATTAATACAAAAATGTGAGGATGCATCTTATGTAACTTGTTTTTCATCAATTTGTTATCAAGATGTATCATAAGGTGGTGCATAACCAAGGTGGGTTCCAAACCTGGCATGTTAGAATAGGCCCATGCAAATATGTCAACAAATTCCATCAAAAGGGATGTAAAGACTTGGTGCTTCTTATATGTAAGGGATGCACCTATCTTGATTCACTTTGGGTCATCTGGGGACTTGATGTTAACCTCTATTGTGTCCTCCACTAGAAGGGTAGAACCATATTCAATAATAGTGGGCAATGATCTGAACTGATTGGCAATATTAGAGTCCTTTTTTAGGACTAGATCTTTGAGTTCTCCTAGGCATGATGAATCATAATCCCACAATGGGAAGAATGGCCATGTAACAAAAATAGTTCAAAAACCCTAAATGATTCAATTAAAGGCTTGTTGTTCTTCAAAACTAAATTCAAACCTAGAGACAACTTTATCGTTGGTGGTCTCTTAAGTTATGTTTGAGGAATATTAAACACTCCCATCTAATGGTGCCTGAAATAGGTTTTCACCACTAAAATGGCCTTTTTCTTTACTTTTTCCCTAGTCTAAAAGTGCCTCAAAGAGGTTTTGACTTTGGGACCTCAATATTTTATTTATATGCTTTTGATTGAGGGTGTTCACCTATTCTCTAAAATAGGCATCAGGATCCAACTTGATTGAGAACCTTGATTTATGGTCCCCTATTGGAACATTGTCCTTAAGGCTTAGAAAATCATGGAAAGCCTCATCATTTTAAAAATCATCAATTGGCACATCAAATCTTGTTGGCCCTAGTCTATCAATTGGGGATAACACAATGGTAGTGGGTTATGATGAATGACTAGTCTAAGGGTACAAATGGAATGAATGTCAAATAAATTAGTCTCAGCTAGGTCATCAAAAAGGCTATGATCAGAATTTAATTCACTATTGGCATCATTGTCACTAGTCATAAGCATTGAAACACAATTAAGGTGCATGGGGTCACCCCTAGGTGGTTTAAATCCAAGTCCATAGGGTCCTTTGTACTTAGTCATAGAAATCGGCTCAAGCATTCCCTATTGATGATCTATAGGATCTTTATTCAATCCTCATCAATTTACAAAAGACCCAACTCAGGGTTTAACCCGATCTGAGTCCAACTCACTATAAAACCCAACTCCCCTGGTACCCAAACTTATAGTGTACCCAAACTCATCATGCAACCTAACTCGTATACTACTCCAACTCACTGTGCACCCCAACTCACATGGCAACAACCTGAGTTATGTGACATTTCACCAATTTGAGTTTATCATTAAAATATTTGAGCTCAAGATACTCATGCAAAAGGCTGTTAAATACATGGTCGAAGCCATGGGTCCATATTGAAGCAAAAGCCTATTTAAAGGCTTTGTTATGTTTCCACACAGAAAATGTGGGATTATATATCCTATTTGAAATAAGAAGGCTTTGTTATTTTTATATAAGGAATTTGTTTATTCCATTGAAACCTCCCGGGGATTTGGGGATTCAAACCCCATTCGGTAAAGGCTCAGCCATTTCTAACCTGGTGGGATATTGAATATATGCCTTCTTTACAAACGGTAGAGGATACACTTGGAAGGACGAAAAAAGATCTGAAGGGGCTGTTTGCAAAGACCGAGCCCGTGAGGGTCAAGCCTAAAGGAGAAAGCTCTTGGGATTTTCGAATCCCATTTACCTATAGAAGAGCTCAACGGACAGTGAGAGTTCTGTCTAAACAAGGACAACATCTCCTATTATTAAAGGGAAGTTAACCATGGGATACACATTCTACGAAATGGCGTTAAACACAGTCTTTTGGGTTTTCATTCTCAAAGAATGAGTGCTAAGTTACATTGCGTCGAGCTGGCAAAGGTTTTTGTGAAGGGATGATTTCTTTCATTTTCAAGAGATGGCTTGATAATCATTGAAGGAGCCAAGGATGAATGTCTTTTTTTATTGCAGGATTTCATTCACAGTTCGCCGAATGAGTGTGAAGGACCCAGCCTTGAATAGAGAAGGAGGATGTTTAAAATCTGTAGTTTCATGGTTGCAATTATTGGTAGGCATGACAGAGGTTATTGGTGCTGGTAATTACATGAATTCCATTCCGTTTAGCATTTGCATTACCTATTGGATCATGAAGACTGCCAGCTATTAACACGCAGAAGCAATGGAACCGTCAACTGTCGTCTCTCAAAAGAGATCAAGTGCAAGGTTCCAATGAATGGAAACTTGACCCATGGCATTTACAACAGAGACATCACTATTTTGTATTCTACGTGTGGTTTATTATAAACACACAGCTTGAATGTGGAAAGAGAATACGGCCAGAAGGATGATTATAGATGGCTATTTGTCAAATCTATTTGACCCATGGTGGATGGGTATTACGATCCGAGCCCCAGCCCCAAGGGTGAGTCGAGTCTGAGGTTGGGCTGAGCCCAAGCATTATTTAAATCACCTTATTGTTAAGGCTTTTAACCTCTGAGAAGGGAGTTCACCAAAGAAATCTTGTGGTAGCATGGGCCACGGTGAGGATAATCCGGAAGAGTCGAGCCTGTAAGATTTAAAGCTCGAGTTGAGGTGGGTTCATAACTGAAATATGAAATAAAGGTGAGATATGCCTTTCTCTATTTGTATAGCCTCAGTCTCTTCTATTTGGTATTGACTTTAGACAAGGAAGAGGTATATTAGTATTTAAAATATAGTCCCGTGGGTATATGATTTCTTCTATTTGTAAATCTTTGATCTCGGAAGAAACATATGGGGAGTATTAAATTGTTTCTTTTATTTATTTGGCTTTCGACCATGGTGGAAAAGAAATCTGGGTATTAGTAATGGAAAGTAGATATATGTTGTATTTGCCTATTTTTTAAGCCTCTTGGGCTTTGGATGGAGATATTGTTAGAGTTATTGTTGAGCCAGGAATGGGTCATTTAATTACATTATAGAGTAAATCATTTCCTCTTTTGTATAGTGATAGCCAAGGAAGTTATGTATTTGTGTATTGATTATATAGAGAAAACTAGTGACTATAATTGCCCTTGTTTTATAAAGCCAATGGTTATGGAGGGGATGTAGATAGTCACAGAGTTGTCAGTGGGAAATGCAGATATGTGATAGTCAGAGGTACTCCTATTTACTATTTTGCCCTTTTTAAGTGTTTTAAGATACACTTGAATGGAGAATTGCCCATTTGTTAGATTGTTACAAATACTCTGAATGGAGAAGATATTGCCCATTTGCACAGAGAAAAAATATAATGCTATTGATGGACACTTGCTTTAGAGCTGGTCTTCATTGTCAAATTTCAGCATCAATATAGGTTTATAAAATCCATTTTGATGTAACTTTAAAATTTATATTTACATCTTTTAAATGGATTGGATTGTTGTTAAATACAATCCTGGAGATGTAACCCAAATTATTAGTGAACTTTGTTATCACTTTTGGTGTCACTATTTCATTTCATTTTATTCTATGTTTTATTTAATTCAGTTGCAAATGAATGGATAAAATGCTAGAAATAAATGAGAAGTCACAAATGACATAGAATCAGAATTTTTGGTATGTAGGAAGAAGTTTTAAAAGTTATTTGATTAATTTCATTCAATCCCACATTTTTACACCAATTCTATTTAATTGAGATATTTTAACATCCATTTCACAAACTATTTGTCCAATTTACGAATCAATTGACTTGATTCAAGGCCTCCTCCTTCATAGTCTTGATTTGTCATGATCATATTAGGAATAGGATACTTTACATTTTTATAACAATCGGTCAACTTGTCATTGTACAACCATGATTCATCACCTTTGAGAGGGTCTTGTTTGTGGCCAAAGGCTGGTATGAAAGTGATAGGTGATGGATAATGAAGGTTGCCTTTGTTTTTTCTTTGCCATTCCATGTAAATTGGTTTGGATTTAGGTCTTCTAAAGGACTTGGGGTTTTGTGGAAGGTTTTTAATGTGAAAGGTGTTATGGGTCAAATAATCTCATGGGCCATTAGTCGAGATGGTATAATGATTAGATATTTTAGGAGGTGGCATGTGGGAAAGTGAATCAAGGGTATTATGATCAATGTAGTTATCCTCTAGCAAATCAAGGAGCATTGCCTTTCCTTTGTCCTATTTGGTAAATGGATTCATGCCAAAATGGTAGTTATAGCTCTTGAACTTGGACTCTAGATATTTGCAATGCTCATATGGATGCAAATATCGTGGTATACAAACCTCCATTCTTGAATGGGAGAACTTGATACATTGGTGCAATGTCGATGGGACTGCATGAATTCCATGTAGCCAAGGTCTACCCAAAAAACATATTATATAACAAATTGAGATCTAGCATATGGCAAAGTGTATCATGGGTCAAGGGCCCAAAGATATCTAGTAAATAGATAGTGCCTTGTGATTCTCATTCTTCATTATTGTAGGATTTAACGGTTATTGTTTCTTTTTGTAGATATGCTATTGTGTACCCTAGAAGCTTGATGAGCTTTAGAGACACTATGTTTAGACTTGATCCACTATCTATAAGGACATTTTTCACTTTGTGCTACTCTATGCAAACTTCAATGTATAATGGATTATTATGTAGTGGGCAAAGGGATGACATATCACTTTGGTTGAAGGTTACTTGTTGGGTTAGAGCTAGGTGTCCAACCAAAGCTTAAAATTTGTTAAGGGATATGTCAATTGAAACTATGAATTGGATAAGGAACTCATTTAAGATGTTTTTTTGGATTGTTGATGTACATAACATATCAAAAATGGATATTTTTTTTGGTGTCTTTTGTAATTGTTACACAATGTCAAACATCTTTTATTAAACCATGTTAAATGGCTTATTCTAAGGTAGAATGGTTAGTTGGATGATGGGTTAAGTGTCAGATGGTTGTGGGTTGGGATGGTAATCTTTAACCACTAAGTTGTGATTACACAATCAAGTTGGTATACATGACCATGGTTGTTAACAAATGATGGTGATGGCGGGTGACCATCACCATCACCATCTTGATTGTTGGTGCACTTGTGTGTAGTCATGAGGCAAGGACGAGTTATCAGTATAAGGTTTAATATTAGTAATCCCTACTTGTTGGTATGCATGTATATGGTCCTAGTTCAAGGAAGGATTATTAGTATGATTTGGTTGATTGGCATTGTTTAACAAAGGTCTTGATTGATTGGTATTTGGTCTTAGATTGATGGAAATGGTGGAAATATGACCTCCTATAATATGGCCTACAACCCTATTGTAGTCATGTGAAAATACATGGTAGGTCTATTGGTTATTATCATTTTGACCTTAGTCCCGTCCATTAGGTTGATGTTGTTGGTTCTACTATTATTGATTCAGTTGATTCTGTTTTGATAGTTGATACTATTATTGTTGTTGTATTGGTTTTTTTTGTTGTGGTTGGTTGTTATGTTGGGGAAAGGGGTTTTGATAGATTTCAAGGCTTTGATTGGAAGTAGAAGTGCCAACATCTAATGTTATCTCTACATTCTCCAACATATTCTAAATCAAATATTTTATTTGCACATAACATTATTAAATATGTATGTTAACCTGATGATATTCATAGAATTCATCTTGTTGGTACTAATCAAGATAAGGAATGCTCTTAGGATAATGCTTTGGTAAAGGCTAAGTAATCAAATTAGTGGTGACAAGCTTGTGAAACACATATTCAATAGGTTCTCCAAGGTCACTAAAAATGTGATGAGTAGGCACTATTCTCCTTGGAGGATGGGTTTGTAATGGTGAAGGTTGCTACATTTGTTGCATGGGTCTATGTTGTTGTGCTTTCTACTTTTGTTGAAAAGGTTATAGGTTAGGAGTAATTTATATATGTTGTATGGGCTAAGAAGATGGTGTTTAAACCATTTGGACATGTCGTGACTTGGTTACTCTATTTACCATAACATTCTTCTTTTGATTGAAAGGCTTGGATTTTCATAATTATTGGCCTGTGTCGATTGTGATGCTTGCATTTGGACTTGGTTTTAGTTTTGGTTCTAGGCATTTTCTTGATTGGTATTTTGAGTTTGATTTAACGAAGTAAGATTGATGATAACTTTATTAATAAGGACTCACTCGATCAACAAACCTTTGCCAATGATTTCTTTAAAAGTATGTGCACACTGTAGTTCTAAGTGATAGGATATCTCATTAATAAATTTTTTGGTAAACACAATAGATAATTGTTTATCTAGTAAAATATGGGTGAATCAGCGTGTAAGGGCTCTCTATTGTTGTAGATAACTTACAAAAATTTCACCAGCCTTTTGCTTAGCTTGCATTAAATTGACCAATGAAATATCATGCTTGAGATTGTATGAGAAGTGTTACATAAACTTATCTGAAAGATCATCAAAATATAATACTGAATTCCTGGGAAACTTCAAAAACCACTCCAAAGCTTGTCTTGCCAGACTCTTTGGGAAAAACAGTAAGAGGTATATGTTGCTATATGTTATTAGCTAGCATGTGATGAATAACTCCATCAAATGAGCGTTGGGGTCACCTTTTCCCTTGTATTTGTCAAATTTTGGTGGTTCGTACCCTAAAGGAAATGGTATCTATAAGTACTCCATGTTGAAAAGGTAAGAACACACATCATCCAACTTAAACTTTTTGGATTATTTCCCAACTTTGATGTCAACAATGGCATCCTTAATTTGTTGTAGTTCTTGGGCTAAAAAACTAAAAGGCACATTGGTTTGAGGTGGAGGCTAAGTGGTCACAAGTGGATTACTTTGACTAGGGTATAATGGAGGTATATTTTATTGTGGAATGTTGGTTTTTTGGGGAATGGACTAGGAATATACATGAATGGATTAGGGTGTAATTATTGAAATTAAACTTGGGATTGTGTGATATTCTAGTTGGGGATTTGTATATGGACCTGATTTTGGGTAAAAGGCAGATGAGAGGGAAGGATATGGCTAGGAGTGATGTGTTGTACCTATTTCATTCAAATAGGGACCTGTTATCAACTAATCAAACTTTACTGATTGAGGGGTACCTGTCAACCAAGACCTTATCGTTAAGCTTGTGGTATGATATGGACAACAAGAAATTGTTGCCTAATTGCTATTTGAGGAATATTGGAACCTCTAGGTTACATGAATCCTTATTGGGAAGTTTATTCATTTTGAAGGTTTGACATTTTTTGCTGACCAATATTTACACATTATTGTTTAGACATCATTTAGTTTTAAGTTGGCATATTAGTTTGCTATGAAAGAGGTATGTTTGTTGCTACCTAGCAAGGTGAAACATTGGTTACCCCCTATTGCAGTAGTAAGATATTTTTCCTCTGTTGCATTGA
This sequence comes from Torreya grandis, assembly GCA_037957365.1. Classification (NCBI taxonomy): domain Eukaryota; kingdom Viridiplantae; phylum Streptophyta; class Pinopsida; order Cupressales; family Taxaceae; genus Torreya; species Torreya grandis. The sequence continues at coordinate 107,388 of JARHVA010006751.1, read as the reverse complement.
TACATTGGATGATGCTTGCTATTGTGGAATATTACTCGTTGCCCATTGGGGAGGAGTAAGATTCATCACATTTTGTTTGAGGCATGATTCTAGTTATTAGATGACTACCTAATCCTATTGGTTGAGTGCTAAAAAAGGTAGTTGATTAGGGATTAGTGGTAGTTTTTTGAGACTAGGAAGTGGAAACCCATATTCCCTTATTTTGAGAAGCACTATTGGTGATAGTTAAAGTCACATCTATTTGTGGACTAGTTTTTTATGCACTTACACCACTTTGGTTTAGATTGGACATTGCTTGTCCATTATCTACTATGTTTTACTTAGTGTTTTACATAGAATCATAAGACACTTCCTGGATGGTTGGGGCATGCAACATGTTGTCAACTATAATGTTTTTCATAAATAGGTCTAAACCCTAATTTTCTTGACTAGTCAATTCTATTAAAACTCTTGTTGAAGGAGATAAATCAATAATATGTATGTTCAATATGGTCATGTCATTAAAATTATGTACTAGGTTCAAATAGTTTGGTATGCTATCTACATTTGTATAAAGTGATCATACATGAGGCCTTTTCCTTTGACAAGCATACAAGGGTCCTGATATGTCATTGGGACTAGAGATAGAGGGTTGCTAGAAGAAGCATGTTCATTGTGTTCAATATGTTAGCTAACATATTTGTCCTTATCTAAAAAATGTTTTATTTTGACTCCATACCCTTCTTTCAAGAACAAATAAGTTAAACAAAAAATGGATGAACTATTAAGACTAATTCCCCTCTAAATTAAGGTACATCTCCCTTTAATATTTTCAATGAATTCAAATATTTAGCTACACTTTTAACCAGAAAGTGTTTTAAAGGTAAACTAACATCCACACATCATCATGTTATGAATGTGAGATTTTATAACATCAATGAGTAATAGAATACATAGATTCTATTTTCAATAACGATTAAATAAACAAACATATATATTACTGAATCAATAAATGATAAAACACATATAATGAATTGTCTAATGGAAGAGTAATCACTATATGAAAGAAGATTTCATACAAAAAACTTAATTTTAAATACTCAAAGTATGCAATAATTAATCCTCTTTTTCATTCACAAATGAAAAATGTTTCAACAAACATCACATATATTGTCAACAACAACGGTTCATTTCTCAAAATTTTCTAACTCCTTTCTTTATATATATATATATACACACACACACATATAGTTGTCATAATTAATCCACCTGTCAAACTAAATCAAAGTTAAAGTAACTCTGACCCATACGGGATTTAGTTTTTTTACAAATTCAATAAATATCAAGTTTCGAATAGAAAAATAACTAAATAACTTAACAAAATAAAGTATGTAAGTAAAGTCATTGTTGAAGTGATGGATTAGATATCTAGATTTGCCATGTTCAGTTGGGTACACACGTTGAACTTTCCAATCATGAAATGATGTAACAAACTCCTGAATTTTCAAAAGATTGGGAATGCTGACATGTTTTATCCTTGCTTTCCAAATGTTTTCTTCCCTTCAAATTTTCCCCATCTTTTTTGTGTGCTCTAGGAGAGTGTCGATGCAGTAACAAAAAAGTGAATCTACCTTTGAAATCTAAGAAAAATCTTCAGTTGATAATTTGTCACTTTCTTTAATGATGTTGATCCTTTCCTTAAAGGATTGAATCACAATATTGATGTCTTTTTCTAGTTTTCCATCATCTTTTATGTATTTGATATCAATACTTTATAGATCACGTTGTAATGACTGAATGAATTTAGTTATTTCCTTGATCATTTTTGTGATTTCCATTCATCCTTGTCAAGATACTAAATTTATCCATTCAATATTTTTTTTACTTACATATAATACATCTTCATCCAGACCTGTCAAGTTCTTTTCTGATAAAAACTTTGTTATTCCATACTTTTGTACTTCATCAATCTGGTTCATCACGTTCATCCATTTTCCTTCATCTTTTATCCACAAGGCATTTTGTGTCTTCAAATCTTCAAGAGTAATTGCGGTTAGATCATACACATTCTTTAATTTATGGATGTATTCTGTACATTTTTGGATGATGCTATCCAACCAAGTATGAAATATCCTAGTAACCATTTTGCCTCTATGTATCTGGTCTAGCATCCTTTGATTGACAAGTGATTTTGGATCAAAATACAAGGGTAGTTGGGCAATCGATTGTGGATCTAGACTATGAATGGTGTTAATGTACTCTGCCATTGACCGTACAGTCTATTTTAATTCCATTTTATCTTTTTGTCCTTCTAAGTTATACTAACTATTCTTTTGGTGGATGCTTCAACATGATGCACATCTGCAACATGTGATGCAGTCCCAAGATCTACCTTTTCAATTATAAAATCTTAAACTATAGGATATTGAACTTCTTCATTGGTTTTTGGCCTGGCTATTTCTGCATTCCATTTCCTTGTATTAGGATTGACATCTACCCTGGATGTTGTTTTTAACTTTTTAGATTTAGGAGTTATCCTTAAACATTTACTCACCATATCCTCTAAGGGTAAAGAAAATGGAACTATTTTCCTTTTATTGTTAATTGAAATTTCCAATCATTTAGGTGTAGGGGCTGAGGCTTCTTTATCAAGATTTGGTTGATCATAAGGCATGTTTGAAATAATCATCAGTTTAACATAATCAAAAGCAATCACTATCTATAGATCTATACTGGCCTCCTCTACCATTGGTGAATCAACTTCTTTATTACCTTTGGCTTCTCCTGAGTCTTCTTCAGAATTTAAATCCATAATTACTTTTTTAGAAATTTGACTCTTTTTCTTGCTTAGTGTCCTTGATCTGGTGGCATGAGGAGGCAAAGTAGTTATAAGGGCCTTCTTAGATTCTTTGATGATAGGATCCCTTCCAGTTTTTGAATTGGAAGTACCTGCATCACAGATAGCAATAAGCTGGTTAGATGAGCTTATTCTAGATGGTGATTCAATTATTGATGTACACAGATGGGAAGCTTTGTTTTGAGTTCCCCCTAGTTTTTTCTCTCTCAACCATTTCTCAGTTCTCCTTATCACTGGGAGGGTCTTAACCTCAACTCTATCTTCTTTATTTTTCTCCCAATCAATTTCTATAATAGGTAATTATTTTATTTGCTCAAATTATGGATCAATCACCTGTTCATCATTGTCAAAAATTCTAGAAATGTCCATATTTAAATTGAGGATAATAATTTTACCTAAGGAGAACCTGGACCATAGTCTTCTTATGACTTCAAATTCATCCGAACAATTCTCTCAATAATCCTCCAATTAAGGTATATGTGAAAACCCTGTCCCAAGATCCAAGTTATCCTTGGCAAAACCCTTGCTATCAAATTAGGATCTGGCTGTGAAGTTTTGAAAATTAAATTTTTTAACATCCAATTATAAATTCAAAGCATTAGAATTTGACTTGCATGAATAACATCCAAGTTCAATAGGAAAAGATATACCATATTTCTTTTTCATTGGGAATTTTTTATCTACATGTGCTAATTATCTGTAGACTTCTATTAACACAAATCAGTCAAAAACATACCTAGGTAACCTTAAAGGTTCACCATCAAAACCCCCAACTCTGATATAAGTGAACTTGGAAAACGAAGTGAAGAAACTACCATAAATGTTGATTAGTTGCATAGCTTCATCAAACAACCTTTTATTGATGCTGTTTGATAATTAAAAAGTCATTCTCCCAATAAAAACATCATTGACTATCATATAATCCTCGTAGAAATTATGCATTTACAACTATCAGTAATAGTCATAAATTTTACTGTCTTCAGCCAAAGGTGCATGTTTTACTCCTACCCATTGTCTTGTAGATGCCAGGCAATAGAAGAGGTATGAAGACATATAAAAATCTCTATTTCCCAAAAAATTACTTAAACCCAGATGCAAAAATTTAGCTATAATTTCTACCCAATCCAAATATTGCTCTCCTTGGAGGATGCCATGTATGAAAAAGTACATCCAGTCTTCCCAATAATATGCATGAGCATTGCCCTTTAGCTTATGTAGTAATACTATAATATCTTACACTTCTAGAATCATGTGATTTCTCGTTAATGGTTTGGGCAATGTTGAACCTCCTTTTTGGAATTTCAAAATCTAATTCCTTGAAATCATGCTCTTCTAAATTGCTTTCTTTAATGAAAAATAACCATAGGAAGAAGTAATACTTAGGTCAGAATATGGTTCCTTGGGAGGAATTCTCATCATAGAAATTAGGGTTTGTCTATTGATATATAGTAAAACATTGCCATTATAGTCTTGATATACCTATTCTGAGGTTCATATATATTCATGCATTTAAGGACTAATTTAGGGCATTGGATAGCCATAAGAAAGCCTGCAGCTTCAACTAGTCCACTTTCTACTATCTTTTGCACCATAGGATTTGACACAAGATTTCTATCCCTTTCCTTAAAATCTTCCAATTTATATTGGACCAGAGAACTATTCCTAATTTCAAGAGGAGAACATATGAGACCAGGACCATGTTCTTAATCAGGACATGCAAATTTCATGACTACAGGTTGGAGGATATAATGAAAAGAAAATGTTTTAAACTCCTTAAATAATGTCGTAAACTCAAAAGGATCCTTCTTTCCAACCAAGTAAAGGAAATAGCATATAGTAAGAGTAAAAGTCACCTTTAAATTTATCTGAAATCACTGTGAATTTTAGCAATCAACTATCTTATACCACCTATGTTGTTCTCCTTTGTATCACCTAGTATGCTTATTTGTTAAATTTGAATTGTTCTCTCTTGATACAAATATTAACTAGATCAAATAATTAAACTGAAACAATACGTGCTAAAAATGCTTGATAAGACACGTACTCTGACATATGCATTAATGGTGAGCATTTTTTTACATGTGATTTTGATGAGTAATGATTATCTGTAACCTAATAAAAATTCAAATTTTTTTGCTTTATAATGTGTTCTAGATATATTCTCCTCTAAATCTGTTGTTAATTTTAACTTAGATAAAGTCTCTAGGTAAGATGAGAATATGTTCATTGAACCATTGAACCTATTAAACTCTTGAAAACGTGGTTTAATTTTGAGGTTCAATGATATGAGATGAACTACACAAACTGACCAATAGTCACATGATCTTTCCAAAAACTTTGAAATTTGAAACATTGAACCGTTGAACTTTTGAACTCTGCTATGTAGGTTCAATCGATAAGTTTGATCTATAGGTTCAATTGGTAGGTTCAATGATACATTAAATTTATACAAGGGAACTGAGTGAACACAACTCTTTACAAAACATCGAGTATTGAATTTTTGAACTGTTGAACTTTTGAACTCTAAAAAAGGGTTCAAGTTCAACCAAAAGGTTCAAAGTCAAAATTTAAATACACAAAGGGACAAATAGTTTACTTTGAGAAACATTGAACTATTGAACCTATTGAACCATTGAACTTTTTTAACTCTTTAACTCTGAGAAAGGTTCAATTTCAAGGGTTCAATTCTTATAAGAATTTACACACAAAAGGTGATATGCGAATGAGCTTCTTTTATGACAAAATTCATGAAAAATTGAATAAGGGAGACTTTAAAGGTAATGGACTATAAGGCACATTGTGAGGCATTCTTACTAGACTAGACAAATTCTTATGGGGGAAGTCTATCAGAAACTTAGCCCCTACTTTTATAGCTTTGACCAAAATCTCATCTTTATTTTCCAATAAGTGACGCTCATACATATAAGGATCATATGTTGATGGAATAGTAGCATAGTATGGTTGTTATGGAAATGGTTATTCAACTAAAGGTATTGTATCTAGGTATTTATATATTTGTTCTTGATCTTACTCTAAGTATGGAGTGATTTTAACCAAATAATGAGCCAATGGGTCTTGGTTTTATTCCCTTATTTGAGTGTTATAATATGGATAAGGATCCATCTCATGCACAACATCATCTACATAGGGGTCTTGAACCATTTATTATTGTATGAATACATTACTAAGCCATGGATTGTATATAACCCCACTATGAGTGTAGGAATACATGTTGGGATCCATAGTAAATGCTTCACTACCACAAGGGAATAGAGTTCTACAAACTCTAAAGATGCAATGTCAAAAGGTTCAAACTTGGTCTAACTTAGTCAAAAATATGGATATGTATATCCAAAAAGGTTTATGAAATGACTCGTGATAAAAAAAAAAGCTAATCTTAAGTGTCTAATGTTAAATGTCTCACAAAAAAAGGTCAAGTAGATGGATTGAAAATCAAAATGCCAAATTCTAGGATAAAAATGTTTCAAATGAGTCTAATATAGAAAAAACAAAGGTTTTTAGGTCTTTTGGCCAAACACAACATCAAAATCTAGGATAAAGCAAAGGTACATGCTAGGACTTTTGGCCAAATATGGTGTCAAATGCTAGAATTTAAAGTCAAAGTGAGATTTTTAATTTAATAAATTTGAAACACTTCATCATAGACTAGGCATTCAACTTTTGGACATAAAATTGATCAATGGGTATGAGGTATAAAACAAAAGGCACTTGGAGATAGATTATTTTCTCCAAAATAATGGCACAAACTAGACTCTTTTGATCCATAATCTAGACTAAAGTGAATGGTATAACTACACTAAACAAAGACTCAAAGTATACTCGAATTGGTTTGAATTTATAAAAAGTGGACTCTGTGAAATAATTTGAACAATGTACCGACACTAAAATGCTCAAAAGGTGTGACATATGTTTGTCTCAATACTTTAAGGAAAAATGTTTTGACACACTTTGGGTAGTGTAAAGTTACCCTCCTCAACTCAAATCACACACACACACACACACACACACACACACACACACACACACACACACACACACACACACACAATGTTTGACAAATTTCTAAGGAAAAAGTGTTGTATCAAATGGACTCAAGATTTAATTTTACCATGGCAAAAAAAAAAGGTAATAATAAATGTAGTATAAAATTTCATTCTTGAACTTAGAGTGCAATCAATGCATAAGAGGATCTAAGTTCCCCAATGATGAAAAATGATATGAGTCTAAAAATGGCCCTCAATCAAAATTGGAAATTTTACCCAAGTTCCCTCAAGTTTATTAAAAATGGTGAACCCACTTAACACATCAACCTTATTAACTTATAAATGTGCAATTATGAATTTAAATTATCAATGAATAACTTAATTAAATGTTGGCAAATGGTCTAGACTCAAATGGGTAACATAACTACACTAAAATGGATGATATGACATAATGTTTTAGATGACAAACTTTGAACAATGAAAAAGATGATTTTCACTTGGATATAATAACACCTCCTTGTTCAAAAAATTTATTGGACAAAATGTTTGGTTATGGATTTTGTTAACAAACAAGTTTTGACTTAAAACAAGACTAGGTAATCTAAGACTAAGACAAAAAAACCTAAGTCATCATACTAAGCCCTAAACTAACAAGGTTGCATGATATTTTTTAAATCCATATTATACACCCACTTGAGAGGAATTAATTTTTCATCTAAAATAAAATTATATTATATGGTAAGGTTTTTATACCCCCCTTTTTCTCAAGTGATAATACGTGACATGAACCTTGGATCACACCTCACATTAAAAATATTTCTATAATAAGTGGGGTTTGTCTAAAAATTTATAAATTTTGACCACCTAGATGGATCCCATGTGTACCAAATTTCATGTTATCACACAAGAAAAGTAGCATGTCATTTGGGTCCATGTCAAATGGCTTGCTATGAAAAGGTCTAGTCCTTTTCACAACTACTATATCCATCACTTGCTAAGTGTAGTGTGATGTCCAATGTGATCATATGTTCCAAGCTTAGCCTCTACTTATAGAGATAATTTAACCACTCAAACCACCATCCTATTGAGGGGATCCTAATTTATATACTCCTCCATGGAGAGGAGTTAAAAACTATATCAAGAGATGAAGCCCCGAGTCAAAGCTTCCCTATAGAAATTATAGGAGGTAATCAATTCTCCCTCACAAACCAAAATGCATAAAATAAAATCTAATTAAATTTTTTGTATGGTTGTTTCTAGATCACCTAATCTATATGGGTCTTGGAAAGATCCTTCAAAACATGCTTTTTACACCTTTAGACTAAGGGGCAATTTTCAATGAAGATGGTGCTTTTGATCCCACAAGTTCCCTATAGGGGATGATGGGAGAGTATACATGCACAAATTCCTTTTTCCTCAAACAAATTTAACTAATCAAATGATAAATGACTTGTATAAATAATTTTTTTTGAAATGAGTTCAATTTTAAGCACTAAAATCAAAATATTTGGTAGTGTTCTTTGGCCCCTTGGCCTTAAGTTGCAAACTTTTTTGAAAAACAACCACAAAAGTATTCAAATAAACATCCTAATTTTTTATTTCTAAGCACCAAAGAAAAGTTCCTAATTCTTTTTAAGTACCAAAAATAGGTTTAAAAGACTTAATTAAGCTTTATTTGATCACTTTTAAGTAGGTCTTTCAATAAAATTATCCCACCAGTCGTACCAATTGTGAACATGAGAATCTGATAAGGAGATATTAGTATCGTGTTAGTAGATGAAATCTAAATCCAAAAACACACTAATGAACTAACACCTTAAGCCTAGATATTAGGGGAGATTTTTGAATAAATCAAATGAAGACACAACTAACATATAAAGAAATAACAAACTTTTTTCACCTTCCTTGATTGTTTCAAAATATTCATGCATTAGCTTTCTCGACTTGTGCTTCAAAAGACTTCATCAATGGAGCTTTAGCTATTCTCCACCTCCTCTTGGCATCATTGACTTTGTGGATTTGGCTTGTGAAGTTTGACTCAATAATTTGGCATAATAACACTATATAAAAATCACTTTTAAAAGCATTTAAGCATGATAACGTTGGCTTGAGAGAGTTTTTTAAATCATTTAAGCATGATAACTTTACACCAAGATAGCTTAAAATTATGAGAGTGAGGCCTTCTATTTATAGATTTTTCTACTTGATCAGAATGAACCTGAACCATCCATCTCAAGATGAATATGTGTGGCCAAAAATCCATTCAAATTTTGGAAGCTAAAATCAATAAATTCCCTCATAAATATTTGGGATAGAGAGGCATTAAAGAGGCATGGGAGGGCTTAATCAAATATTTGTGGCACTTATGGCTTGTGGATGCCACCCCATAGATGATGTTTTAGGTGATTTAGTTATTCACAATCAATTTCCATTAATTAAATAATCAATAACCTCCATGTAAAATCTATTTAAGCTCTCGAATCAAATTAATTAGCTTTAAACATGATTAGTAAATTTTGGTGCAATTTTTTTTAAAATTGGTGCTCAATTAATTAAACTAGTTAAAATGTCATACTATTGGATCAAAATTTAACTGGAGTGGAATTGGAAGGTTATGTTACATATATTGGAACATTTATCCCATTTAGGATGTTGTTGACTCAAAATAACAAAGGCACATGTCTTGTGCAAGAAAATTGGTAGAAAAGAGAAATCTAGTACACCCAGGTGCAAAATCATTATTTTGACTCAAAATGATCTGATCAAAGTTAGGTATCACATAAAATTAATTACTCAATTTATGGACACATTGACCAAAATCAGCACTAGTATATGACATGTTCAAACCATTTAACATATTTTAGTGTTTTAGACCAAATTGCAGTGTTTGATAGAAATTTATCTGAAGCTTGGTTGGAGGTCATTCGTGATCAGTTTTAGGTGTCTGCAAGATGCCCACAATTAAAGTTGTTTTAGCCTTAGCTACTCAAATGCATTTGCCTATTTATCAAATGTATGTTAAGAGTGATTTCATAAATGGTGACTTGCATGTAGAAATTTACATGTCTCAATCCCCTAGTTTTATTAAAAAATACAATGAAAATATTGTTTGAAAATTAAAAAAACTATTTATGGTTTAAAACAATCTCCTAGAGAATGGTACTCTAAAATCTATCAATATTTATAGCTTAAGGCTTTACTCACATTTCTAATGATCCTAATATTTTTATAAAAATTACTCTTAATGGTATATTTATCATTGTTTTATATATTTATGACGTAATCATAACTAGCAGTAATATTTCAATGGTTTCTTTCACTAAAAATGCTTTTAAATAATACCTTTGAAATAAATGATTTGAGTCTCTTAATTTCCTTTTAGGTATTGAAGTTTTGCAAGAAAAAGATAACATTTCTATTTCTCAATCTAAATATGCATATGAATGTTTATCTAAGTTTAATATTTTATATTGAAAACATGTTACTACCCCTTTTGAACTTATTTTCATATTAATTAATGAAATGGAAACTAAACTGGTTGATCTAACTCTCTACAGACAATTAGTTGGTAGTTTGAATTATTTTACTCGTACTCATTCCAATATTAATTTTTTTGCTAGATTGGTTTCTCATTTTATGTCTAAACCTCAAGCTACTAATTTTAAAGTTGTTAAAATAACTCTTCATAAAATTAAAGGTACTCTAACTTTTAACATCGAGTCTACCTCGAATAAAAATTTCTCTTTGAGAAGTTATTTAGATTCTAATTGAGCTAATGATCCTAATGATCATAGATCCATAAGTGGTTATTATTTTAATTTGGGTTCTGACTCTATTTCATGGAATAGCAAGAAGCTGACTACTATATTTTATCTTCCATAGAAGATGAGTATAAATCTTGTAATCATTCTACAAAGGAAGTTGTTTGTCTTCAAAGACTTCTTATAGATTTGGGCCACACTCAAAATTTGGCTCCTCCAATTTTTGGTAATAATCAAAGTGTCATTTCCTTATTAAAAAATTCCAATTTTCCATGCAAGGTTCGATCACATTGAGATTTAACATCACTTTCAGCATGAACTTATTGAAGACAATCAAATTTTTCTCTTTCTGTCCTACTCAAGAACAAATGGCTAATATTTTTACTATGCCGTTATGTAAATAAAAATTTGTACTCTTTTGTAACATGTATGGATTTAAAGAAGTTCTAATTAAGGGGGAGAGTTAGTAATGTTTCATCCCTTCTTATTTGTTTTTAAAACCCTAAATAAATTTTAAGGGGAAGTGTTAGGATTACCCTTTATTTAGGATAATTTAGTTTATCCTAAATTCTTTTTTTATGTGTGAGGAATTTTTATTTATGTGAATTTTAAATTCATATAATTCCTAATTCCATGAGGTGTTAATCAACTCTTTGTTCTCCTTTAGGATTTGGGGGTTAATTGCATGAGTAACCCCTTCCCCCACTTGGCACACACCTCTCTTCACTTTCTAAGGTACTAGGTCACAAGTGGCACATATAAGGGAGGCTTATAAGGTAATCATAGGATTCCTTGTAAATCCCATTATTTTCCTCTTGCTCTATAAAAAAATCCCTTCCTCTCCTCATCTCCTCACTAGAAACTCATAGCTCTCTCTATTTTTATCTTTGTGCTTTTATTACTATCTTGTACTTGTGGAGATTTTGGTGATAAGATTTTTTATAAGATCATGTGAGTTTTTCTCAGATACATTCAGTTTTCTACTTCTAAATTCTTATCTCATTTTTGGTTTACACTTTGATAGGTAACATTGATTTATATTTTCTTTATTTTATGTACTTTTATTTGTCATTGATGAATGTTCTTGGGTTAATTCATTCATAAGTGAACCTAGATTGGTTTTACATTAAGTGGTTCACTGAGGGTATTAAAGGTAGGGTACCATTATTTAAATACCAAAGGGTGAATATTCTATCAGAGTTGTTGCCAGAATCTAGATAATGTGAATGCAATGGAGACGTGATCACATGAGATGAAGCAAGTTCACACCACATAGATGCTAAAGCAATTTGAAATTACACAAGATACTAAATTGCACAAGATAAAATGGGGAAAACGAAATCTGAATTAGCATGAGATGGCCAAAGTGAGGAATACAAATAGGAGAGTATGTAACTCCTCCATAAAAGGTGGACAAGGCACCCCAAGAATAGAATGTATCTCCTCCATGAAAGGTGGTGACAAGATGCTAAGAAGAGAGAAGTAACTCCCATCAAGGGAGTTACTTATGACATTATTATGACACCTATGACACATCTATGACACACACCTCCACATAAGCTAGCCTATCCCAAAAATGTAGGAAAACTCCATGTATGCACAAGAAATACAATTTTCCTAATTAATAAATAGGGAAAAACAAAAACCTACACTAATACCCCCCATAAGCATAGCTTAGGTGGGCAGTGTGGAAATATAAAATGGGTCCCAACAACTAGGCCTGATGAGGTACCCATGTACAAATGCAATCTTCCATAAGATAGAGAAAAGGAGAAAACCCGTAGGAAAAAACTCCCCCCCCCCAAAAAAAAAGAGAGACATAAAAGAAAAGAAGAGGCTAGAAGGCCCCCCTTGAAGATGATGTTGCTACAGATGTAGACCATACCCCAAGAAGAGCTCGTAGATGAATGAACTTACTCTCGGTGAAAGGTTTAGTGAAGATGTCTACAACCTACTCTGAAGACTGACAAAATATCAAGTCAATGACCTGACTATGAATAATCTCTCGAATGAAATGCATGTGAATCTCTATGTGCTTGGTCTGTTGGTGCTGAACTGGATTCTTGAAAATATGAATGGTACTCTGGTTATCATAATAAATGATGGTGGGATGCCTGATAGGAATGCCAAACTTAGAAAAAATCTCCTGAAGCCAAATAGCCTCAGTAGCTACATTAACAGTTCCCCTATACTCTACCTTTGTGGATGATATAGCAATAGCATTATGCTTCTTGATAGACCAATTGATAGGACCAAAACCTAGAGAGAAACTGTAACTAGAAGTGGACTTGTGATTCTGTGAATCACTAGCCCAGTCTGAATTTGTATATCAAACCAAGTCAACCTTTGTGCCAAATCTGTAATGAATTCCATATCTCTATTAACCCTGTATGTAATGCAAGATTCTCTTAGCTACTTTACAATGTAGCTCATGAGGTTCCTGCATGAATCTAGAGACAAGTCCCACTATATATGATATGTCGAGCTTGGCGTGAATCAAGTAGATGAGACTACAAATAAGTTATCGATATCGAGTAGCATCAACCAATGGTGAATAATAATCAGCCTAAAACTTGACTCCTAATAGAAAGGGAGTCGAAGATGGCTTGCAATCAGCCATGTGAAACTGAGCCAATAAGTCAAGAGCATACTTAGGTTGTGCAAGAGAAATCCCTGAATCTAACTGTGAGATCTCGATGCCAAGGAAGTAGTGCAACAAACCCAAGTCTGTCATGTCAAATCTATCCTAAAGAGATGCCTTCACCACTACAATAGCCAATGAAGAACTCTCGGTGATCAAAAGGTCATCAACATATAGAACCAAAATCAAGAGCGAATCATCCTACCATAAGAAGTAGACATTAGGATCAGAATGGCACCTAGTGAAACCCGCTGTGAGAAGGAAGGAATCCATCTTGGCATACCAAGCCTGAGGGCCCTGTTTGAGGCCATAAATAGATTTCTTAAGTTTGCATACTAAGGAAGAATCCTAAACAAATCTTGGCAGATACTCCATGTAAATCTCCTCCTCTAGGTCTCTGTGAAGAAAGGCACTCTTCACATCCATCTGATGCACATCCCAACCATGTGCTATGGCAATAACCAAGGTGAGTCGGATAGAAGTCATCTTTGTAATGGGTGAAAAGGTATCTGAGTAGTCAATGCCTACCACCTATGAGAAACCCTTGGTGACCAATCATGCCTTGTACTTATCAACCAACCCATCTTCTATAGACTTGGTCTTATATATCCACCTACATCAAACCATCTTTCTTCCCTTAGCAAGTGAAGTCAAATCCCAAGTGTGATTTTTGATTAAGGAAGAATATTCTTCCTCTATAGCACTATCCCACTCAGGTACCCCTAATGCCTCTCGAAAAGTTTGTGGATCTAAAACTATAGCAAAGAAGGCATGTGGATCTCTCTGAAAATCCCCCCTAGTATGTCTGTCATCTGCGAGATCTCCTGCCCATGTGCCAACACTCTCAAGTGTCTTTTTGGCCCAAAGTGGCCCAGAAGTGGGTGAGTCAGGTGCTAACTCCTCATCCTTTGACTAACTAGAGGTGGATGACCCTGCATCACTGTCCTTGTTGTCTAAAATTGAAGAAGAAGGAGATGTCTCTGGCTCAAGAACTTGTTGTGGCTGATCTGAGTCTGATGAAGAATCATCATGAAGAAGTAGATCCAATGAGGGAGAATAAGTGTCAAGTGTTGAGTCTCTAGGACTCTCCTGAAAATGGACACTTCTCTCGATGAAAAACTCATGAGTGACAGGATCTAGAAGGCAATACCCCTTAATACCATCCAGATATTCTACAAAGATGCAAAGCTTGGACTAACATTCCATAGCTTTGCATTTCTTCTTCGAAATGTGGGCCATGGCTAGGGATCTAAAAACCCTGAGGTGCTCAACATCAGGTTTCCTTTTATGCCAAGATTTAAAGGGTGTTATCCCTTTCAAATCTTTATGAAGAACCCTATTTTGAATTTAGCAATCACAATTGATAGCTTTAGCCCAATACTGTGGTGCTAGGGATTTAGAGTGAATCATACAGCTACCCATCTCTTTCAAGAACCTATTCTTGCATTCTACAACCCCATTATGTGAAGGACTGTAAGTGACTGTGTGCTGTAAATCAATCCCCTCTATGGTTTAAAATTGCTCAAACCTGATGCTAACATACTCCCCTCCATTATTAGTTCGAAGAACCTTGATGGTTTTCTCACTCTATTTCTCAACAAGAGCCTTAAAGTCTAGAAAATTTTCAAACAATTCAAACTTTTGTTTGAGAAAATATATCCAAGTGTACCTAGAGAAATCATCAATGAAAGTGAGGATGTACTTGGCCCTTGTGAAAGATGGTTTGGGAAAGGGTCCCAATACATCACTATGGACTAACTCCAAAGGTTGTGAAGCCCTCCAAGCTTTGCCTTTGTCGAATTTTTCTTCGAGATGCTTCCCAAGGGAACACCCCTCACAAAGTCCTTTTGAAAATTGGACATGAGGCAAGCCAATGACCATGTCATTTTTTCAAAGTTTCTCAAGGTAGCAGTAGTTAAGGTGGCTGAACCACTCATGCCATAATTTTATAACTCCATCTGAATGAGTCAGCAATGCTATTGGAGAAAAATCTAATGCATAATGTGAGAAGGTGTATAACCTGGCTTGGTGATCTACCCTACCCACTGTCACTGTAGTATCATTATGCAACTCCCTGATAGCCACTGAATCTGGTGAAAACTCAACTCTTATGCCCTAACCAATGTGAGTGATTTGGTACATTGATAGGAGATTGGTTGAAAGAGAAGGAACACTCAGAACATTATTGAATGTTCCTCTTTCCATTCCAACTGACCATCTCCCTGCAATGAAAACTAATGTGTCATCACCCAAACTAAATGAAATCATGTGACAAGGCTCTAAAGATGAAAAATCAACTAGTGAAGATCCCATGTGGTGAGAAGCACCCATGTCGATGACCCATGAAGATGTGTAAGCTATTGTAGCTATAAGGGCCTTGCCCTTTTCTTTCTCCTTACCCTTGCCTTTTGCCTTAGTAGAATCTTGGGTAGATGAATTCTGCTTGATGGACTCTGGAACACCTATGTTGTTCTTCTCTAGAAGATGAGTTAGGTGGTCTATTTGTTTCTTCATGTACTTGTGTTTATCATGCCCTGTCTTTTTACAATAGGCACACTTAACCTTCTCCTTCTTAGGTTTAGCATTGGAGGATGAAGACTCAGTGTTATTTTTGGTAGAATTGGTGTTTTCTTTCTTCTTCTCCTGGTCCTTGTTCTTTGTCTTCTTCTCCTTTGTTGAAGTCTTATCCTTACCATTTCTAGCTATCAAAGATTGGGGTTGAGTAGACTTCATTGTGCGCATTTGAATTAGCTTATCTTGCTCCCTAGTCAATTCGGCAATGAATGAATCCAAAGAAGGCATTTTCCATGTAGTGCCAAGGGCACTTTTTGTGGCATGGAAAGTGGAGACAAAGACTAAATAGCTTGGACCTAACTTTGTGAGAATAGAAAGTATGAGTTGATCATCTTTCTTCTCTATTCCACATTATTTCAATTGCAATCTAAGGGCCTTAAACTTAGTGAAGAAGTCCTGTAGGGTGTCAAAGTTGCTAGGACTTAGACTTATGAGTTCGTTTTCGAGCTCATGACCTCTCATCTCATCAAGCTTCCCAAATAACATTTATAAGGTGTCCCATATGTCATTAGGAGTCTGGGAGGATTCTAAATGGAAGAGAAGTTTTGGAGACATAGACAAACTCAGTAATTTATAGGCTTCATCACTACGGTTGTACCACAACCTTTTCAGCATCAGTATTGGGTTTTACTTTAGTAACCCATGGTGATCCTATACAACCCTTTGCTTCTAAGAATGATTGAAATTTTAAATTTCAATTCATGATAGTTGAAGGGTGTTATGGGTTTAAGTTGAAAATAATCCATTTTTTAGCTAAATTTAGGTGAAGTTGTGTTGATTGCAAGTTGTGAAATTATGCAGAAAGGAAAATGAAAGCAAGTTGTGAAAAGCAATCACACCCCCCAAAATGTTGAGCCCCACCCAAATATGAAAGTTCATGCTCAAAATACGTTAGACTCAGCTGAAAATGCGTCTTAGAGCAATCAGTGCAAAAAAATACAAATAGGACGTTAGACTCAGCCGAAAATGCGTCTCGAGAGACCCAAATTTTGGCACTTTATAAACTAGTGCATTTTTGACAATTAAAAATTCTACGCTGTGGAAAATTGAATTACAAACACTTTTTCAAAAAATGGCACCCAAAACTGAGCTACCATTTGCAAGATATTAAAGGTACAATTTTCCTGTAAACTAGTGTTTTTGCAAAAAAAAAGCACTAAAACATTAAAAAAATGCCTGTTATGGGAGAGAAAGTGGCCTTCTAACCACTCATTGGATTTGGCATAGAATGAATAATCTAAAGGAGGTTTGTGTGAGGGGGAATTGGCCTCTTGCCAACTCGGGCCTCACCCTTCGTCTTCGTAGGTCGAAGATACAAGTTTTAATTCAAACCCCAAAAAATATAAAATTGTCTATAAAACTGAATATTCAGTCAAATTGACTAATTTTTGTTTTAAAAGTTAATTTTAAATTGAAAAAGAAAAAGCAAAGACAATTTTGAAGGATGCCACGTGTCCATCGGATGCCAAATAGGATGCCAAGTAAGGAAGGGGCATCCAAAAGCAAACAGTCAGAATTTATCTTGCACAAAAGACAAAAAATAGCCCTGTTGGAGGGCGTCGTACAGCCTATCTGAGGTGCCTTGCTGGGCAAGAAAATAATTTGAGTGGCATGGCAAACAACACTATGATAGCTTGGCACTTTGCTAGAAAAGTGCACAGTTGAAGAAAGTGGCGTAGAATGTGGTGTGGACTGCCGAAAGAACTATTGTGTGGGAGCAGAAGTGGTGCAACAGAGACAAAGTGGGTATCAAAGACAAAGTGGCACAGCAAAGACAAATTTGGTGCACTATACAAACTGGGCAACAGCTAAAGTGGGCAGCCCCTGAAGTGGTAGGCCCCTGGTCTGGGCTGGAAATCTTCACCCTTTCTACCAGAACAACAAACAGGATGCAGATTTTTGCAAAAAAATGAAAAAAATTCTCTGCCTTACTGAAGCCACAATAGATCAATCAAGATTCCCAAAGGCCAAAGATACCAGAAATGATATATATTTTTTAATTTTAGACCAAATCTAGAATAAAAAAATAGAGAGAACTCCACTCATCTTGATTTCAAAATAAGCTAAAAGCATAATCACACACAAGATTACCGGGTTTGCTCTGATACCATATCGGAGTTGTTGCTAGAATCTAGATAATGTGAATGCAATGGAGACATGATCACACAAGATGAAGCAAGTGCACACCACATAGATGCTAAAGCAATTTGAAATTACACAAGATACTAAATTGCACAAGACAAAATAAAGAAAACCAAATCTGAATTAGCATGAGATGGTCAAAGTGAGGAATACAAATAGGAGAGTACGTAAGTAACTCCTCCACAAAAGGTGGACAAGGCACCCCAAGAATAGAATGTAACTCCTCCATGAAAGGTGGTGACAAAGTGCTAAGAATAGAGAAGTAACTCCCATCAAGGGAGTTACTTATGACATTCTTATGACACTTATGACACATCTATGACACACACCTCCACATAAGCTAGCCTATCCCACAAATGTAGGAAAACTCCATGTATGCACAAAAAATATAATTTCCCTAATTAATAAATAGGGAAAAATAAAAACCTACACTAATATATTCAAGCTCTAAAATTAATTTTTTTTCTTCTCCTTGTACTCAACATTATGAAAAAAATAATAAAGAAGCTTTTTGCATAAGCGTATATTTCAATACTACTTGTTAGAAGGGGTAGCAAATGTTTTGAGATCCAAGCATGAAGATATTTAAATTTTGGTTAGTGATCTATGAATCTACAAATGATAATTTTCGCTGAGAAGTATTCTTCTATTAATAACCCATGTTCTACCCTTCTCTTTGCATTATTAGTGTATTAGTTTCTATGGATGCATATTATTTATAAGTCATCTCTTTAGCGTATTTGAATTATCCCACATGCATGAGAATTAGTAGTTATTAGAATAGATTTAGTATTTAATAAAGTTTTGAGACCTAATGAATCCATCCATGAATATTATTATATTGAGCTTTCCCAAATGAGGTTACCCCCTCGAAGTGGCATACGATCTAAAGGTTATTTTGATTTATTTTCTGTAGTTCATAAATATTTGCAGAAAGATCCTCACATTTAGTATCAGAGCACTTTATCAGACTATGCATATATTTTAGAGATTTTTTTCTCCATCATTGGCTTTCTAGGAGGTATGCCATTTACAAAAATATTTTTCCTTCCTCTTTTTTTTATATCTTCATTAGAAAATTGAGATGGTTAAATACCCCTCTGCATAACTGTGGGAAGTACCTACACATAAACCTTGAAACTCAATATAAGGAGTACCACAGGAACCCCAAAGTAACTAGTCCATTGAGAGGACACTCCCATGAAAAAGGAAATAGCCCCATCTTGATTGGCTAGTTTCTACTCATGAGGTAAACCAAGAGTTATTGTTTAGGATTAAATCCATGAAAATAATTTTTTTGGAGAGTGATACTCATTTAGATAGAATTGGTGGCTAGAGAGACTCCTTAAAACTCTTAGGCATTAAAATAGACTTGGGGACCATATCTAACATAATAGTTTCAAAAGATCAACAATAGAGTGATCAAAATTAAGAACAATTAGTAACTGTACACTTGCCAACAGACTTTTGGAAGGATCAACCTAGCGATAATTAGTTTAAAAAAATTAGTTGTGGTGACCACCCATGTAGGGAAAAATATCATGGAGGAATACATAGCATCATTGAAAACCTAGGTCATTGAGTTAACCAATATGATGTATGGACTGAATCAACAAAATAACCATTTTCTCAATAAATTATAGAAAGAGTCTTCTTCAAAGAACAGTTTCTCTTCTCCCCACATATCACATAGACCCAAGTTGGACTTTCTATGATTTAATGGTACAGATCCTATAGGATGGATACATTGAGTTGAGGAATTCTTCAAATTTCACAATACTTATTTTGTCAACAAAGTCCCAATTATTTCTTTCCATTTTGAACAAGAAGCATTATAATGGTACCATTGTTACATCAAGTCAAATGATGAACATGATTGGAAAACCTTTGCATTCTTGCTTATGGGTAGGTTTAATCCCTCAAAATTCAAGTAATTTATAGGATATCTCACTAAAATATACTAAATAGACACCATTCATGATTATCATATTGAATTTGAGAAACTAGCTAATCACACTGAAGGGTTATTAGATAGCTTCTTCAAGAGTTGTTTTATTAGTGGCCTCATAGAGCCAATTTTTTTAGAGGTGAAAATTTTTCATCCCAACAACATAATGGATGCTTTGAGTTTGGATAAGTTATTAGAAGATAAAATCTTAATGTATCATCGACCTTCTACTTTCCCACCCATAAAGAACATAGTGAATCAATAGCTAGCGACAACCACACTGATCAAGTGCCTTACTGGGGTAGAGATGTGGGATCATAAGGAAAAAGGATTATGTTATAATTATGATGAAAAATGGGTTAAGGTTAAAATTTTAATCACAAAAAATCTTCACTTATTAGATGTGGAATCACTACTAGATTATGATGATGCAGAGGAATACTTAAACAATCTCAGACACTTGTTTTGTCCTTTATACCAATTCTCACAAGGGTTATTATATTTACTTGATCATTCAATAATTCAAGGTTATATGGAATTTTTTATAGGTTCTTAGTTTCTAAATCATGATCACTATGGTCTCATTATATCCCTCAATCCATTCATTAAACCCTCATCACTTCTTTCTCTTTTTCTATACAACTTTTATCTTCTTGATACACAGTCCTTTTAGCCTTTTATAAGACCTTCTCCTTCTATATGGTCCTATACGAAAATATTTTGAGAAAAAAATGAGAATTTATGAAACCTTATATCCTTGTTCACTTCTATATGAATTTTTAACTTCAACCTCTGATTGGAAGACCCTTTTCTAGTCCTTTTTAGGTCACTATTTAGGCCTAATTAGGCCATTTTCACACCTTGTTATGCACAATCCTCTAAAATGGTATGTATCCATACAGAATAAATAAAATAAAATTGAAATATCTTAACATACATGGAGACCTATCAAATTAAAAAAATTGACAAAATTTCATAGGTGGAATCTTCTTATAAACATATTTTTCTTCCCGAACCCAAGTTCAAGGTTATGACTGTCTACAATCATCTGAGAGCAATGAAATTTGATTTTTTTTATTCCAAGATAGTTTAAAACTATTTTGAAGGATTTTATTGGTATTTATAACCCTTTTTCATGTTTCCAAATCATTAGTCTTTCCTATTGAAGCCTTTCATCAACCAATCACTAAGGTGCTTATGTTCACTTTGTGTGTAGACATAGTCTATAGGGTCCTAAAACAATAATCTTGAAGTTTTATATTCCATAAAAAAATTAAAGTCGCTATCAAGGTTTAATAAAATATATATGGTTAACACATACTTGTTCTAACTAAAAAATTCTATCTCCATGCCTTTGTTTTGTGTTTGTCTCAATTTCTCAACTTAACTATGTGTGTGTAAACTCAGAATGTCATAGGGTTTTGTATCACTATCAAAAATAGCATATGATTAAATGAGTAGAAATGAATAGTATGATTTTAAAAAATCCAAATCAAGGGATAACCAACAATTTATTTATTTACTCAAACTTCCACATAATCCTTTCTTATACATAGAATGCACTCTATCTTACTCAACACAGAGTACAGGGATTATGGGCTTGTAGCAATAAACCTACACCAAAACACATTGAAATTAATTAATAAAATACCTTAATACATTTATAAAATCTTTAAAATTTTACCAAAACAAATGGAATCTTTGAAACACGTTCCCATTGAGTCTTTTATTTATTGAATATCTACATACAATAATGCTACTTTTCACATAGGTAGGAAAATAGAGACTACAGTCCATTTAGGAAAAAATGAAGCATTAAATTCATTAATTTTTTGGATCATAGTTATCATCCCTTAAATTCATTCCAATTAATAAAAATCAAAAACAAAATTTATGAATTTTATAACTACTCTAACTCTTGACCTTCCAACGGTCACTTACAAGTAAATTGCACATTGGCACCAACACCAAAGTTGATTTTTCATACATTTGTGACATATGGCCCATGATATATACCCATGGTGTTTTATTAATGTTTCCTAATCATTTGACACTTTCATGACTCCTACAAGGTTCATAAAACTCATAAATCATGCTTGACAAATTCAAATTTTTGAATTATGAAAATTGGCGAGAAAGTGCCAATTTGAAATCCATATACCCTATCACCAATATACACTTGAAAAACATTACAATGTGTATAAAAATACTCTATACACCCTTAAAATATTATAAACATGATTATTAACCATAAAACACTTTATCAAAGCAAAATTTGTTCAGACAACACAAAGACATGTCATCCACATAAGGATGCTCCTGCATCATACTACTGAGGTGAAAAATAAACTTTCTTGAAATTTTTACCAACTTTTTATGACCTCCTCCTCATCATATCTTGATCATGTTCACTCGAACTATGTAATATTACATCCTTCTGGGTCCTAAGTTTTATAAGTGACACATAGACCTCCTTTTGCTTTGATCAACACCACCTTGCTTTTTATTTTGAGGTTAGCTTCCTGAATATTGATCTCCAGCTTGATCACCTTCAACACATTAGTGTTCTCCTACAACCAAAATACACATGGAACACACAAGTCAATCAGAACAACCTATAGCTTGTCTTCTTTGAAACTACACTCTTTCTCTTGCATGTTTATCCTTACTAATATTGGATCTATTATCTATTGGATTACTACTGATGATTCCATCTTCTCTCCTATAATTCCCTCAACCTCATTATCCTCATCTTGTTGTTGTTAAGTCTTTACCTAATCATTGACTTCTTTTTCCATATCCAACTCTCTCAACATGAAAACCTTCTCAAAAAAGTCTTCTAAATACTCCTTGATTTTTATGAAAGACAGGGATTAGGATTGGTTTGCAAAAAACCCTGATAAGTGTTAATTGGAAAATAACTCACCCTATTATTCTGATTATAAAAACTCTATGTTACTTGCAACTAACTCCTCAAAATTCTTTTCAACTACAACCTCCTCTTATTCCATTGCTTGGACAACTTAAACTACATGGTTTTCACTTTGCCTCTTGCTTTCAAGTATTAAAATGTTTTCCTCTTTCTTTTCAAACATCATCACACTACCTGGTCTTTTCTTCTATGATTGATTGTCTTTCAATGGGTTTAGTGTGTGCTTGCATCCACCCTTCTCAATGGTGTAAGTGTTGGCTCTCCTATCATTCATGTCTATCCTATCATATTTCCATGGTATCCTAAGAATGATGTGACACACATCAATGGGAATTAAATAAAATAATATTCTATCCTTATATCCACTTATCTACAAGTCTATATAACATTGTTCACTCACTAGGACTTGGTGACTATTTTGAATCCAAGAGACTTTATATATACTTGGATGCTTATTCCTTTATAATCCTAGTATATACACCATCAAATATGACATAATATTATTCATACTACCATTGTCAAATATGACTTTGTAGCACTTACCTCTAATCTTTCACATGGTCTTGAACAATGTCTTTCTTTGTGGTGGTTCTCTCTCCTCATGGATATTCTTCAAGAGAAATATATTAATCAACAATATTTCCCATATTTCAAGTTCTTATACATAGTTTGACAATGTATCCACACTCTCCTCTTCTTTTTGAACCACTTGGTTTCTACTCTCACTCCAATAGCTACCTGTTTGAACATATTATGGACACTCATATGACCTATATCCTACAAATTTATTGCACTTGAAGCACTTCCTTATAAACCAATTATTTCATTTTACTCTACCATATATTATTCTACCCCCATACCCATATCCACCTCTATTTTATGGTCTTTAACTCTTAGAAGTATTGCCAACCTCTTTATTCTAAATTTGTTATTGATTCATGTTACCTAGTTGTCCTCTTCCTTCTTGTTGACCTATACCTCTTTAGATTCTACCACCTCTACCTCTGATTAGTTGAATTTTCCTTCTTGAAAACTTATCCTATGAAATCAATGCATCTTAATAGGTCTCCTCAATTTTTCTAGGTGAGAAAATATTAATCTCATCCTGAAAGACAAACTTTAGGCCATTGATGTATGTAACCACTTTCTATGTGTCCACCTCTATGTGTCCTTCTCTAATGGTTAAATTTTATAACTCCTTTGTGTAATTTTTAAATTTCATATATTTTTTCCTTATATTTTTTATCCTCTTAAACAATTGGGTTTGATAGTCCTTAGGCTAGAATTTGCCTTTCATCTTGGCCACCATTATATCCCATGACTTGATCTTATCTTTTCCCCTTCTTCTCTCTTCTTGTATGCCATCCCACCATAAGGATACATTTACCTTCAGCCTTGTTAATAAGAAATTTACCCTATTTGTCTCATTTACCTCTTCATATTGAAGTACTTATCTATGTTTTTGATCTAATCAACCAACTCTTCCACTTAAGACTGCCCTCATACATAGGCACCTCCATCTTAAGTTTTGAAGTCACTCCAAGGAATGCTATAATGAACCTTTATTCAAATATAATTTCATCTCCTTCCTTTTTTTACTCTTTATAATTAATCTCATTTTCTCCCTCACTTACATCACCTCTATTCATCTTTCTCCTCTGAGCCAACTCCATGGCTTGTAACCTTGCCTACAAGTTTCTCACTTCCACAACTAATGCATCCACTACTTGCAACATCCTTTGGGATAATTATACTCATTTTCCTATACCTTCCATGTGTCCTTATTTATTTCCTAATATCTCCTAATCTTTGATACCAAATGATGCATAGGAATACTCAGACAATCTCAGACACTTATCTTGTCTTTTATACCAATTCTCACAAGGGTTCTTATATTCACTTGATCATTTAATAATTCAATGTTTCATTGAATTATTTATAAATTTTTAGTGTAATAATCATGTTTATTATGGTCTCATTATACCCCTCAATCCATTCATCAAACCCCTCATCACTACTTTCTCTTTTTCTATACAACTTCTATCTTCTTGATACACAGTCCTTGTAACCTTTTTTAAGGTCCCTTTCCTTCTTTATGATCTGATACGAATGGATTTTTTGAAACCAATAAAAAATTATTACACCCTATATCATTTTTAAATTCTATATGAATTTTTAACTTCAACCTCTAATTGGAAGACCCTTTTCTAGTCCTTTTTAGGTCACCATTTAGGCCTAATTATGCCATTTTCACACCTTGTTATGCACAATCCTTGAAAATGGTACATATCCATATGGAAAAAATTAAAAAACTTAAAAATATATTAAAATACATGTAAAAACATTTATGAAATTTCACTATTGAAATTTTTTTATAAATGCATTTTTCTTCCCAAACCTTAGTTCAGGGTTATGACTGTCTATAGTCACCCGAGAACAATTTAATTTGAGGTTTGTTATTCTAGGATAGTTTAAAACTATTTTGAATGATTTTTTTTGTATTTTTAATCCATATTAATTTTTACCAATCATTATTATTTCCTCTTTAATCCTCTGATCAACCAATCACTTAGGTTCTTGTGCTCACTATGTGTGCAGACACAGTCTACATGGTCTTAGAATAACAATCTGGATGTCTTCTATTCCCAAAATAATTTCAAGTCACTATAAAAATTTGATAGGATTTTTATGGTTCCCACATACATTTTACATTAAAAAAAATCTCATCTCCATGCCTTTTTTTTTTTGTTTGTCTCAAGTTCTCAACTTAACTATGTGTGCGTAAACTCATGATGTCACAAGGTTTTGTGCCACTATCCCAAGAAACATATGATTACATGAGTGGAATTGGATTATATGGTTTTAAAAAATACCAATAAATGTATAACCAACCATTTGTGTCTTTACTAAAACTTTCACACAATCCTTTCTTATACAAAGAATGCACTCTATCTTACTCAACACAGAGTACAGGGAATATGGGCCTATAGTAATGAACTTACACCAAAAAACATTAAAATTCATTAATAAAATACCTTATAACCTTAATAAAATATTAATAAAATTAAAAAAACAAATGGAATCTCTGAAACACATTCCCATTGAGTCTTTTCTTTATTGAATATCTATACATATAGTCATTTTACCTTACACACAAGCAGGAAAATTGAGACTATAGTCCATTTTGGCAAAAATGAATCATTCAATTAATTGATTTACTATATCATGGTTATCCTCACTCAAATGAATCCACACAAAAAAAAAATTAATAAAAAAAATTACAAATTTATAACAACTATAACTACTCTAACTAATTCTTGACCTTCCAATGATCATTGCAAGCAAATTGCACACTGGCACCAACACCAAAGTTGATTTTTCATACATTTATGACCTATGGCCTATGGTATATACCCATGGTGTCTTATTAATGTTTAATAATAATTTTAAAACTTTCATGACCCCTAAAATGTTTACAAAACTCATAAATCATGCTTGATAAATTAAAAAAATTAAATTGTGAAAATTGGTAGTAAAGTGCCAATTTGAAATCCTAACCTACCTTAGTACTCCTAGACACTTGGAAAACATTCCAAGGTGTATAAAAATACTTTGAAAGCCATTAAAAAATTATAACCATGATTATTAACCATACAACACTTGATCAAAGTAAAATTTATTCAAACAACACAAAGACATGTCATCTATATAACGATGCTCCTACATCATACAACATCAATCCTGATATCTATGAATTTTAGGATGCTCAAGAAAAATAAATCCCATCCAAGGACTCAATTAATTATTATACTCAACTCAAGATCTCTCTACATGCAATATCAGGTGTTACCACCACTCAAACCATAAAGGCCAAGGGGTTCTTTAAAAATATCCCTCACAATCCTTATTGACTCTAAAAGCACTCACAATTTCATTGATCCCTACATTACTAAGTAAGTAGACTAATTTTTACACCCTTGTTATAAATTTGAATTCACGATTTCTAATGGGGGAACATTTCCATGTAAATTGAATTTTCAAAATGTATGTATTGTGATAGGCGATTACACTCTTCTCTCATATGTGTTTGTCTTACCCTTAGGGAGATGTCATATGGTCTTAGGGTCATAGTGGATATGCACATTAGGACCTATTTTATGGGAATTATCTGAGCTTTGAATGTAGTTCATAGATAGTGGCTAGAAACACACATTAAAATGGTTATTTCTAGTATTTACTTACAACATAAGTTCCCATTGCATGGAAAATCTTTTGAAGAAAGGCTCACATGGGGTCATTACCAAACTCTAATTCCCCACTGCTACTAACTACCTTGTTTATTTATAATCCATCCTCAACAAGAATGTAACCATTTTTATATATCCAATGAGTTTTCCCCATTCATGACCTAAACATCATCACATTATACTCCTTCTATGAAGCATCCCACCCAACATTTAGCCATACTATTATCCCCATCTACAAAATATTGAGATTGAACAACTAGTATAGGACCTTATCAAGTCCAGAGTTATTTATCCCAACACTATCCCATACTCTTACCCAGTGCTTATTTTCCACAAAAAAGATGGGTCATGGCACCTTTTCATTGGCTTCCATGTCTTTAACCACCTTACTATCAAAAATGAATTCCCAAATTTAGTCATCAATGAGCTTCTTGATGAGCACTATGGGGAAAATGTTTTATCTAAATTAGATCTTTGTTTAGGCTATCATCAGATCCATGTGTATGATAATGACATTATACAGACATACTTATGCATTCATGATGGTCATTACGAATTCTTTCTCATGCCATTTGGACTTACAAATTCCCCTTCAACATTTGAGGCACTAATGAATAAAATATTTTGACCTTTCCTTCATCAATTTACTTTGGTTTTATTTGATGATAGTTTGCTCTACAACTGCACATGGGATAAACATCTCCAAAATATTTATGAGAAATTATCACTTCTATTAAATAATCAATTATGTGCCAAGTAGTCTAAGTGTCCCCTTAGTCAATGATAATTTAAATATCTAGGGCATATTTTTCTAGCTGATGAGGTCTATGTGGATCCGGAAAAAATTAGTGCCATACAACATTGGCCTCAATCAATAACCCTCAAGAGACTACATGGATTCCTAAGCCTTACAGGATACTACCACAATATCATCAAGTATTATAGAAATATCGAAACTCCCTTGACTTCCATATTGAATAAGGATGCATTCACATGGGATGTTGTAGTTGACCAAGCATTCATGGCACTCAAACAAGCTGTGTATCACACCAATTTTTACCATGTCATAATTTACCAAAAATTTCACCATTGAAAGTGATTCCCATCATAATGGCATGGGTTTTTCTATTCTCCAAGAGGTTCATCTCATTGCTTTCACTAGTAAATCCCATTTTGGACAAAATTTGGCTTTGTCTACAAACAAAAATAAAATGATGGAAATTCTACATGCAATACAAAAATGGAATCCATACTTAGGAATCACTTTTGTATTGAAATAAGTCACCTTAGTTTGAAATAATTCTTGGAAAAATGGGTTGAGCATCACTAGCACAAAAAAATTGGGTCAACAAACTCATGGGCTATGATTATGATATCACTTACAAGAAGGGTAAATACAATGTCATGGTAGATGTTCTCTCACTCACATTCAAAGACTAGACTTCCTTTTATACCATCTCCATGCCCATTCTAAAATGGTTGGAATTTTTACACCAATGGTATGTATATTATCCCTCCTTACACTACCTCATTCAATAATTTACCACTAACCCCTCTGTAGTACCACATTATTCATGGAATGGTGCTTCTCTATGTTATAAGTATTGTCTAGTGCTTTCCAATATCATAAACCTTCATTAGGTAATATTCTATGAAATCCATGACTCCCCATCAGTATGGAAATTTTTGAGAATTATTCCTATTGTTGAGGTTTGGCATTGATATTTTCATTGATGTCAAAGGTCCTTAAGAAGGTTTATATCATTATTGGTATCATTGATTGTCTTTGTTATCCCAAATGTGCTCTTGTGAAGATTGATGTCAAAGGTAATTATGAATTTTTATGTCATGCGACTATAGTTATTATTGTTATTGATGTCTCAGTGGTGATTTAGTGAATTTTTTGTTGTAATAAGCATGATTTATGTGAATGTCATCATGGAAGGTCCTTGCTTTCAAAGTTGTCAAGTGCTTGAGCCTAGTAGTGTCTTTAGAAGGTATGTGTATAGAATGCCTAGTCCTATGTATGAAAAGACCTTCTGTGAAGCATAATCTTAGTTTTATGGTGAGATAAGTTTTTATAAGGATGTTTTACATTGTGTGAGCATATGAGTGAAGTATTGATAGGTTGAAAAAAGGTTTGAAGGTCAATTCAATGCTTAATGAGGTGTGAAGACTCAGATGTAGAAAGCAAGGTGGTGAGAGCATGGCCTAATGAGGGATGAAGTTTAGTTTCAAAGAAAAGTATGTACAAGTGAGATTTATCAAAAATGTGATAGGTTCTTCTAGGTGCATTCATGAAGTTTTAGGTCAAATTTTGAAGGTTAAGTCAAGAAAAAGTGATTTGAGGTCTCTCTATTGCACAAAATGAAGGGTTCTCAACCCGAGAAGGATTTTATTATTCTCATTAGATAATTAAACATTTGAATGGGAAACTAATATATTAAAGTTAGGATTTTAATGGTCCTAAATCAAAATTCCAAGCATTTATTTTTGGATTAAGGGGCTATGCTTTATGAATGATTATTAAGAATGAAAATAGGTTTAAACCCTCTTAGAACCCTAATAAGGACCTGATGTTGAAGATGTTGATCAAAAGTGCCCAGAATGGATTGGTATGATTAGGTAATATATTTAAGGTTGTATTCAACTCTCCTAAGCACCTCTAGGTGTGATTGAGTTTTCAAGTGTGTGAGTAGACCATACAAGAAAGTGTAATTTTTTTGGAGATTTATTGTAGTAGTTAGAGTTGACCAAGTTAAAGTATAAAAATGGATGGAGGATGAAGATTAAGACATGTATTTTATGTTAATTAAGGTTTATATATAGGTTTTAGGATTTATATGTGAAAATTTGGTGTTCCATGTTAGCTAGTCGTTAACATGTCTAATGATACAAATAGTGAAAAACCTAGGTAGCAATAAGAAGATGATTAAAAATGTGTTATAATGATAGAGTGATGAAAAAAAATGCATGGAATTTTTTTTTTGTAATTTTATGTCTTATTAATTCTTTGTATAAATATTTGAATTCAGGTATAGTGGTGAAAATGATGAAGCCAAAATGGCTTATTGACTCAATGGGATCTGTGTGTAGTAAGTTAAACAAATTGATCTGTAAAACCAATAGTTACCACTTGACCATATGATGTTTATATTTTAATATGGTATATATATGTCATAGTTTAATCTACATGAATAATAATTCATATAGGTTTTGGAGGTCTAAGTCACCATGAATGTTCTTTGAGGAAAACTGGCAGTTCTGAGTAAGTAAGTTACAAGAGTGTTTTTGAGTCTTTTTTCCTTGTGTGATGAAGTATAATGAAATTGGTGAATTTATTGAGGTATTTTAGGCTATATTTATTTTATTTATTTTCATGATTTTTTATCTAAATAATATGTTATCTTTAGTTATTCAAGATAGACCTTTTTATGTGTATGAAGGCCTAATGTGAATAGTACTAGTGGTGTGCTTCAAGTGGTGGTTAGATATATAAAGTGTCATAGACCTAAGATGAGATTAGTGGGGGTATATTTGAGTGATATATTAATTTTTCCTATTGTGTTTGGAGTTCTAAATTTTCCTATGGAGATCAAAGAGTAATGTGTACTAATGAAGGCCTAATTGAATTAGGTCTCCTTAAGGCCTAAAAGAGGTTTTGGTATTTTAAGTTGAGGATAACATATTATAATGATTTATTCATGTATTAAATATGATATAATACCTATTTTAATGGTAATATAAGTGTGAAAGTGTGTATGTCCAACCAAGAGTTATGTGAGCTAGAGGATTGTATAAGAACAAGGCGTAATAAGCTTAATAGACAAGTTAGAGAATGTGTGTGTGAAAGCAAAGGAAATATAACTTTGAAAAGATAAAAGAGGTATTTTACACCATAATAGGAGTGTATATAAACTATAATTAATATGTAACATGGGAACTATGGATGAATATCAATGTCATATGACCTAATCTGTCTTAAAAAGACCTATATGATCAAAGAAGACTCGAAGGTAGTTTGAGAAGGATAGAAGAGTGAGAAGAGATAAAAAAGGTGATAATCATATATTTTATGAGAAAAATGTGTTATTAATATGAGAAAATATTTTATGTGGCTAATTTGGTGTTTATTCATCTAGGGGGTTGGTGTTTCCTTGCAAGTTGGTGTCTAGCTAGTTGGGGTTGGTGCTTCATGTGGAGTTGGTGCTTCACTAAATTATGATAATTTGAATTATAGGATTGTATTAAATTTTTTAGGTATTAGTGATTTTTATTCCATTTGATATTTTCCCACATATATGATGTGTTGTCTTGTGTAATATTGTTTCATACATGTATGGTTGATTGCTTATGCATTGCTTGATCTAGATGTAGATGTGATGGTTCATGTATGGTAAGGAGGAATTGAAAGAATTTTTTTAGAGACTAACTCACCCCCCTTCCTAGTCATTGTGATTCCAATAATTGGTATTAGATCCTGGCTCTTTAAATCAAGTCTAACAGCTTGAAGTTGATCCCAAGAAGCATAAGATATTTAGTGATCAAAAAGAATAAAACATGTATGATGAAGAAGTCTAATATGAAAATAAAGAAGGATAAACTAAAGTAGACCTTGAAGCTAAGCTCATAAGTGCCCTTGATAATTTAAATCATTAAATTAAGACTATGAATGTAATGTCCCCTTCTCGAGCATGATCCTTCCAGTGACCATTGGCCTATTCCTGAGACTCGTAGGCTACTCGAAAGGTAAAATTAAGGTTTCTTGTTTTGAAGGATGCTCTTGCTTGAGGCTGGTTGATTCAATGGTGGATTCTTTCTAGGTTTCTAGAGAGCTTCACAGTGATATGTTCTTTTCCACATTCTGAGCATCTTCAAGAATTTACTATTTTTAGTAAATTCTATTTCTAGCAGTGGTCCTGTTGGTTTCAACACGATTGGCTTTCCATGTCAATTTGATCTGTTGGATTACTCATTTTTAGGCTTTGGGGCACAAATGGAGAGATAAGTCAAATTATTTTAATTAATTCATGTTTTAATGTTATATTTTAACATTGACTTTCCCCTTGGCTTAGCTACTTCACTTTAAGTTGTTTTAAAAGATGTTCTTTATGGGGTGGGCACCTCATTGAAAGAATTAATTATAATTCTTATTGAAGATTTAATCTAAGCTTAAGTTGGGCACCAACTTCAAGGAGGAAATAAAATTTTATAATATTAAGTCAAAATTTTGCTTGGGAAAGTGGGACGCCACCTATTAGAGGATAGGGCTTCTAGAAGGGTCAAGAAAAAATTACAAAAGGAAGCCATTGGTCTTCACTTAAATCATCTTTAACTACAGGAATGTTATGCTGCCATATTGGCTTTGGGATTGCTACAAGGAATGAAATCCTCCTAGCTTGGCATTGCTTCTCGCTTGAAAGATAGCGATTAGTGGTGAGATAGTGTAGTTTGATTGTTTCATATGTAGGATTTGTGCATTGTATTCACTGTGTGTTTTATAGATCAGTTTATGACAAATTCAGGAATGTCATATTCATTACAGCCAGCTATGTTTTGTTCATAAGTACAAAAAGACAAAAAAATTCATTGTGGGTATTGGCTATATTTCTCTGTTTGTAATGGGTGCCCCTCTTCTATAAATTGTAGATTTTTTAATGACTGCTTTGATTTTTAAAGGCAAATCGCCCTCTTACTGGACTGTACTTCTTATGTGTGCATTGGGATGCATGCAATAATTATATAAAAACTTTTGGGTCTTTTTGGTGTTCCAATATTGGGTGCCTTCATCATTAGGGCCTTTTGCTTTTCATTTCACATCAATAGGATGAATTGGGTGAGAGATTTGTCCATTTTAGTGTGATCTCAAGTTGTTGGTTTTACATTTAAAGGTGTAGATCAGAACGGACTAGAATCATGAATCTATGTTTTTTGAGGAAATAAAGTAGTCTCGGTGTTCCCATTAAGAAAGGAGGATTATCTATTTAAATGCTTGTTGAATGGTTCTAATCCTATGCTCTTGGCAGGCAAATTCTTGATCATAATGTAAGATGGTAGCGGTACTGACAACAGTTCTTTAATCTTGCTAAATCATGATTTGTAATGCTGATCTTATATTCTAAAACTGCATTGTCATACTTTACATCTCCATCATATGGTAGCTTCCATTCCCTTTTGAGTTGGAAATCACATTCTTGACGTTGAGTATTTCATCATTCTTGTTTATTTCCCTTTAGAGCATTGTAATTTGTAGCACTCTGCCATATGGTCACCTCACTCCATACTGGATTGGGTAGCACATACTTGGTGTTGAGTTTATTTTAAGCATTGTAATTCTTAGTACTCCACCATATGGTCACCTCACTCCATACTGGACTGGGTAGCACATACTTGGTGTTTAGTTTCTTTCAGTACTTGTAGTATTAGAAGATCCTCTAACCATATGCTCACCATCATCAGTGCCATTCTTCGTTAGAATTCCTTCCAGCTCTATTTCTGCATTCAGATCCTCTGACCAATGCTCACAACTTGGCCTCCTTGGAATCCTGGTGTACATTTTGGTTAGAGTTGCTTCAGTTATCATTTTGGTTTAAGGCTAATCCTAACGACTGTGTATTGCTCTACTAATTGTAATTGAAAGTTTAAAAAAAAATTGGCTCGAAATATTTCATTGGTATCAGAGCCAAGTATCCTACCATCCTGTGAACAAACTGTCTATGAGTGACAGAGAAAAGAGATACATAGCAAGGGAAGATAAGAAAGTTGCAAAATATTTTTAGTTGTATTAGGATCAAGACAGCTTCAGTGGTCTTGAGGGCTCATTGGGAGTCTTCTCAGGAAATAGATATGGCAGAAGGTGAGAGGTCAGTCGGGGGTAATGAGAGGTTTACCAATAATAGAGATGATAGTGGGAAGGGAAGAGAGAGATCAATAAGTCCTAGAAAGAGATTTGAAAGGAAGATGGATGCTTTGATGGATATGGTATCTCTCATATTGAGGAAAGTGGGCCAGAACATAACTCCACAGAATAACCCAGGATATAGAGGGGAGCACAGTGCCTCTAACCAGCTTGATGGAAGTGTGGCTTAGCTTATTTCAAATAACACATACATTTTGTCAAGGCCCTTCAAACCCACCTTCTTAGCACCAGTAAACACCCAACCTGATCTTGAAGAGAATGTTTCATTTGTGGAACAATTGAGACTTGGCCATGCAGAGTATGATTCTCTCCCTGATGACATCAAGATTGACATGTCCTATAATGAATTTATGGATCATAAGAGAAAGAATAAGGGACAAGGGAGACATTATGAGCAAATAAGAACAATAGTTCAATGGGATTTGTATTAAGCTATCAACAAGGTTATACTTCCACACTATGACGGGAGTGATACCAGTTCAGCTCGAGCTTGGATATAGAAGTTGGACAACTATCTAGCTCTTAGATCCATGGCAGAAGAAGAGGTGATAAAGTTCACTACACTACACCTTGATGGGGTGGCGCATGAATGGTGGTACCATGGCCTAGTCACCTTAGGTCATCGATATATCACTACCTATGATGAGTTCACCAATAGGCTCATCGAGAAATTTGAGAAAAAAGATCCTGAAATACATTTCAAAGAATTGGCACAATTGAAGTAGTATGGCATAGTTGATGCTGCATAGCTGAGTTCCAAATACGTTTAGTAATGGTCACTAGCATCACAGAGAGGCGGTTGGTGATCCTTTTTAGTGAAGGATTGATGGAACCACTTAAGGGTTGGATTAAAGCCTTTGATCCACCATCCCTACAGGAGGCAATGAAGAAAGCAAGAAACATGGAGTGGGCTACTCCTAAGGTGAAGTTTCAATCCAAGCCATCCTTTCACAAGGGGGATAAAGGGAAAAGACCTCATCATAGACCTCTTTTAAGACCCCAACATAAGGAGTTCAATTAGCATAATCCTCAAGTCACAAGATTGGATCCTGAGACACTGAACAAACTCAGAAGAAAGGGGCTATGTTTTTGGTGTAGAGAAAAATGGTCTCTAGATCATGTTTGCCCAAAGGGAGTCAAATTTCACCAGATTGAGTACTATTCAGCTAGTGAAAGTAATTCTAATTTTTCAGACCAGCAGTCTGATTTTGAAGATAGTGAAGTGGAAAGAGCTCCAGAAGAGTCCGAAGACAAAAAAGGAAGTGGAGGCATTTTGGCTCAGCTTTTGAACTTCCAAAGGAATGAATCCTTCAAAGTTTGCGAGATGATTAAGGGGCAGTGAATAGTGGCTTTTATTGACACTGGGGCAACACATAACTTCATTGATGAGGTTGTGGTGGTAAAGAAGGGGCTGTAAATAGAAGATTTGTGAAAGGGTACTCACAGAATGCTGCTCCTCTTACTGATCTCATGAAAAAATGGGCTTTTGTTGGTCAGATAAGGTTCAATCTACTTTTGATAAGTTTAAGAGGATCATGAGCTCTTGTCCAATTTTGGCTATTCCATATTTCTCCAAGCCTTTCAAGCTATAGTGTGATGCATTCGGTGAAGGAGTTGGGGCTGTTTTGATGCAAAACAAACATCCCATAGTGTTTGAGAGTAGAAAGCTAAGAGGTGTTAAAAGAACCTACTCCATTTATGACAAGGAAATGCTTGCCATTATGCATGCATTAGCTAAGTTCAGATAGTATTTGGTGGGAAACAAGTTTGTTGTCAAGACTAATCATAACAGTCTCAAGCATTTTATGCATCAGAAGGATCTGAACGAAAGGCAACAAAAGTGGGTGAGTAAGCTTCAAGCTTACAATGTTGACATCGAGTATGTCAAGGGGAAAAACAACATTGTGGCTGATGCTCTATCTAGGAGGCCCCATTTGAGCTCACTGTGTGAGCTTACTACTGATTGGAAGGACATGTTGCTTGCTAATTATGCCAAAAATCAGTTTTCAACTAGCATTATTGAAGGTACTTTTCATGATGAAAGGTACAAGGTGATTGAAGGGCTGATTCACTACAAGTGTAGGATATTTTTGGTGGCTGATTCTAAGCTCAAAAAGAAGATTTTGTTGACATTTCATGACATCTCGCTTGCTGGTCA
Source organism: Torreya grandis (assembly GCA_037957365.1). Classification (NCBI taxonomy): domain Eukaryota; kingdom Viridiplantae; phylum Streptophyta; class Pinopsida; order Cupressales; family Taxaceae; genus Torreya; species Torreya grandis. Next base: position 71,226 of record JARHVA010006751.1, on the reverse strand, counting down.
TCAAGGATTCTTTAAGACATATAGGCAGATCTGGGAAAGATTTTCTTGGAAAGGGTTGAAAAGGGAAGTTCAACGCTACATTCAGGAGTGTCCCATTTGTCAAATGAACAAGAATGAGCATACTCTACCAGCTAGATTGTTGTAACCTCTCCCTATTCCCAATCAAAAATGGGAAAGAATATCGATGGAATTCATCACAGGATTGCCCAAGGTCTAAGGGAAGGATTGTATTTATGTTGTAGTGGATAGATTAACCAAATTTTCTCACTTCTTCACCATTACCAGCTTGTTTTCAGCAGCCCAAGTTGCATATCTATTTTTTCATGAGGTGTTTAGGTTACATGGGCTGCCAAAAAACATTGTGAGTGATAGGGACAGCAAGTTCCTAAGCACTTTTTGGTAGGAGGTCTTCAGAATGAGTGGTACTATGCTTACTCCAAGCACTAGTTATCACCCACAAATAGATGGACAAATGGAAATAGTGAACAAGTGGTTGGAAGGCTATTTGAGAAACTATGTTTCCGAGAAGCAAAGAGCATGGGTGAAGTGGCTTCATATAGGCGAGTACTATTATAATTCTTCTTTCCACATGTCAATAAAGATGTCACCTTTCTTGGCTCTTTATGGTTATCAAGCTCCTAGCTTTGCTGATTTGGTGTTGGTGATAGCAAAGCTCCACAAGCCAAGGACTTATTACAACAGAGTCAAGATATCATGAAATCATTGAAGAACAATCTTTAGATGGCACAAAATTAGAATAAGATGTATGCTGATCAATGGCATGTTGAGCACTCTTTCTAGGTTGGGGATATGGTTTATCTTCAATTACAACCTTACAGACAGTCTACTCTCAAGAAGAGTGGAGCTGAGAAGCTCAAACCTCATTTCTATGGGCCATTCAAGGTTATCATAAAGATTGGAGCAATAAATTATGAGTTGGAGCTACCTTCTGATAGAAAAGTACACAATGTATTCCATGTGTCTTACCTCAAGAAGGCACTTGGACACAATGATGTTGCTTCATCACAGTTGCCACCTTTGGATGAAGAAGGACAACTGGTTTTAATTCCAGAGGAGATAATTGATTACAGGGAATGTTCTTTGAGGAAAAGAACCATTAGAGAATGCTTGGTGAAGTGGAAAAATTTTCCTATGGAGGATGCAACTTGAGAGAATGATGAGATTCTGCAGCATCCAGGGTTGTTATTGCTTGAGGACAAGCAATCTTGGGGAGGGTAGACTATAATGTCCCCTTCTTGAGCATGATCCTTCCAGTTACCATTGGCCTATTCCTAAGACCCGTAGGCTACTCAAAAGGTAAAATTAGGGTTTCTTGTTTTGAAGGATGCTCTTTTTTGAGGTTGGTTGATTCAATGGTGGATTCTTTCTAGGTTTTCAGAGAGCTTTAAAGTGATATATTCTTTTTGGCATTCTGAGCATCTTCAAGAATTTACTATTTTTAGTAAATTCTATTTTTGGTAGTGGTCCTATTGGTTTCGGCACGGTTGGATTTCCATGTCAGTTTGATCTGTTGGCTTACTCATTTTTGGGCTTTGGGGCACAAATGGATAGATAAGTCAAATTATTTTAATTAAGTCATGTTTTAATGTTATATTTTAACATTGACTTTCCCCTTGGCCTAACTACTTCACTTTAAGTTGTTTTAAAAGATGTTCTTTATGGGGTGGGTGCCTCATTGAAAGAATTAATTATAATTCTTATTAAAGATTTAATCCAAGCTTAAGTTAGGTGCCAACTTCAAGGAGGAAATAAAATTTTATAATATTAAGTCAAAATTTTGCTTGGAAAAGTGTGATGCCACCTATTGGAGGATAGGGCTTCTAGAAGGGTCAAGCAGAAATTATAAAATGAAGCCATTAGTCTTCACTTGAATCATCTTTAACTATAGGAATGTTATGCTGCCGAATTGGCTTTGGGATTGCTACGAGGAATGAAAGCCTCCTAGATTGGCATTGCTTCTTGCTTGAAAGATAGCGACTAATGGTGAGATAGTGTAGTTTGATTATTTCATATGTAGGATTTGTGCATTGTATTCAGTGTGTGTTTTATAGATCAGTTTATGACAAATTTAGGACTGTCATATTCATTACAGCATGCTGTGTTTTGTTCATAAGTAAAAAAAGACAAAAAATTTCATTATGGGTATTGGCTATATCTCTCTGTTTGTAATGGGTGGCCCTCTTCTATAAATTGTAGATTTTTTAATGACTATTGTGATTTTTAAAGGAAAATCACCCTCTTATTGGATTGTACTTCTTGTGTGTGCATTGGGATGCATGCAATAATTATATAGAAACTTTTGGGTCTATTTGGTGTTCCAATCTTGGGCGCCTTTATCATTAGGGCCTTTTGTTTTTCGTTTCACATCAATAGGATGAATTGGGTGAGAGATTTGTCCATTTTAGTGTGATCTCAGGTTGCTAGTTTTACATATAAAGGTGTAGATCAAAACAGACCAGAATCATGAATCTATGTTTTTTGAGGAAAGAAAGTAGTCTCGGTGTTCCCATTAAGCAAGGACGATTCTCTATTTAAATGCTTGTTGAATGGTTCTAATCCTATGCTCTTAGCAGGCAAATTCTTGATCATATTATAAGCTGACAGTAGTACTGACAATAGTTATTTAATCTTACTAAATCATGATTTTTAATGCTGATCTTATATTCTAAAACTGCATTGTAATACTTTACATCTCCGTCATATGGTAGCTTCCATTCTCTTTTGGGTTGGAAAGCACATTCTTGACATTGAGTATTTCAGCATTATTGTTTATTTCCCTTCAGAGCATTGTAATTCGTAGCGCTCCACCATATGGTCACCTCACTCCATACTCGATTGGGTAGCACATACTTGGTGTTGAGTTTCTTTTAAGCATTGTAATTCTTAGTATTCCACCATATGGTCGCCTCACTCCATACTGGATTGGGTAGCACATACTTGGTGTTGAGTTTCTTTCAGTACCTGTAGTAGTAGAAGATCCTCTGACCATATGCTCACCATCATTAGTTCCATTCTTGGTTAGAGTTCCTTCCAGCTTTGTTTTTGCATTCAAATCCTCTAACTAATGCTCACACCTTGGCTTCCTTAGAATCCTAGTGTACATTCTGGTTAGAGTTGCTTCAGTTATCATTTTGGTTTAAGGCTAATCCTAATGACTATGTATTGCTCTACTAATTGTAATTGAAAGTTTAAAAAAAAAAATTGGCTCAGAATATTTCATTAAGACTATCAGGGATCTCAGGAATCAATTAGAAGGCGTCAACATAAGGTTTAGATCAAAGAAAGTTGAGTATGACTAGCTGAAGATAGAGATAGATTCCTTGAAGGTTCAGCATAGTAACTCATAGACAAAATGAGAAAGTTTAAGAAAGAGCATGAGAAGTTAGAACAAGTCAAGAGTACCAAAATGAAAAGACTAATCATGCAGCCCAATACAATAAGGGACAATTTATCATGGGACTATGGGAAAAGGAGTGATTAGTCAAGAGGTAAATACATAAATGTTGTTTTCTATATCTATCATAATATGTGACACATTATAAAAAAAAATTCTAATAGATTTATTAGGTCCTCAAGGTTCAACAAGATATATGAATCTCCTAGAGTACATGAGAAGGGTCAAACATTGGTTTGGAAACCAAATCAAGTTACAACTAATCATATTAATCCCAAGAGTCAAAATGAATTATTTGCTAAGGAGGAACAAAAGAAATAAGAGTATTCTATCCTAGATTAGACTACTTTTAACATTCAAGATGAAGGAATGAAATGATATATAGATAGTGATTTCTCAAGTCACATGACAGGAGATAAAAATAAAATTATCTCATTGAAGAATAATGCTGCAAAAATAGTGAGGTTTGGAGACAACACAACTACCAATATAGGTGGCAAAGGTATCTTGAGTTTGGACAATGGAAAGACCAAGACACAAAATGTGTTGTATGTGGAAATTGTTTAGCATAACATGCTTACTATAAGTAAAATGTGCAATTAAGGACACACACTAACCATTCATGACAAAGGATGTGAGATAAAGAGAGCCAAATTGAGATGGTTAATTGTCAATGCTAAGAGGACTGAGAACAATCTATATGTATTAAATGAGATAAAGAAGGAGAGATGCTTTATGAGCAAGATGTATGAAATTTGGCTATGGCACAAAAGCTTAGGTTACCTAAAATTTGACAATCTAGTCAGGATAAACACTAAAAAGTCTATGAAAAGCATGCCTAACATCACCAAACCTACAAACATAATTTTCAAGGCATGTCAACATGGTAGGAAAACTAGAAGAAGGTTCAATTCCAAGGAGTACTCTACTACAAGACCCTTGGAGTTAATACAAACTAATCTATGAGGGCCTACAATAATTCAAAGAATTCAAGGAGATAGTTACTTCATGTTAATCATAGATGAATACACAAGAATGACATGGGTAGCATTCTTGAAAGAAAATTTAGTATCTCTTGACAAGTTCAAGGAAATCAAAGAACTTGTTGATAATGAGAATAATGGGAAGATAAAGTTCCTAAGATCTTATAGAGGAGGAAAGTTTTGGTCTAATGAGTTTTATGACATCTATGAGATTCATGGAATAAGGAGACAGTTCTCAGTAGCTAGGACACCTCAACAAAATGGGGTAGTGGAAGAAAAGAATAGGATAGTTCAAGAGATGGCTAGAACTATGTTAAATGAGTCTATATTATCTTATGGATATTGGAGAGAGGTAGTAAGCACTAAAATCTACATTTTGAATATAAAATAGATAAGGACTAATGGAAACAAGACTCCTTATGAAATGTGGAAGGGTAGACCTACTAATATGGAACACTTTAGAGTGTTTGGTAGCAAATGTTTCATTGAAAGAGATGATGAATACTTAGGAAAGATTGATTCTAGATCTGATGAAAACATATTTTTAGGATGCTCATCAATGAAATCAACCTATAGATGTTATAACAAGAGTTTACAGAAGATAGTGGAAAACACTAATGTGAAGATTGATGAGATAAAGAAATCACACTCACAGTCAAAGGATACTTTAGATAAATTAGAATTCAAGAATGAATAATAAACTATAGAGGTTGATTAGGAAAAAGAAGAAGTTGAGGAAAGACATGACTCAAAAGGCCCCTCAAAATAGATTCAAAGAGATCATCCTGAATCTCAAATCATTGGCAAAAAGAATACAGGTATGCAAAAAAGGAGAAGACTAGTAAGTAATCTAAATCAAGAGAATATTTATTTATTATCTAATATTAAACCTAAGAATATTATAAAAGCAAGCAAAAATAAATTTTGGATAGGTGCTATGAATGAGGAGTTAGACCAAATAGAGAAGAATGAGACTTGGGAACTAGTTCCTAGGCCTAAAGATAACAATGTCATTGGCATAAAATGGGTGTTTAGAAACAAGTTAAATGAAGATGGAAAATTAACTAAGAACAATGATAGATTGGTATGCAAGGGATATGCACAATTTGAAGGGGTACACTTTGAGGATACATTTGTACCATTAGAAAGATTGGAGGCCATAAGATTGTTTCTAGCATATGAAGGATTTAAAAGGTTCAAGGTATACTAGATGGATGTTAAATCTACCTTTTTGAATGGTAATTTATAAGAGGATGTGTACATAGAGAAACCTAGGGGGTTATCACTATTAGGTGACAATGACTATGTTTGCAAATTGAAAAAGACTCTTTATGGTCTAAATCAAGCTCCTAGAGCTTGGTATGACAAGTTGGATAGGTATTTTTTGGATCAAGGATTCAAATTAAGAGTTTCAGATAGTAATCTATACATAAATTCAAAATATGACCATTAGTTGATATCAATTGTCTATGTGGATGGCATCATCTTTAGTGGAAACAATGAGAAAATGACCAAAGGCTTTACAAAGGTGATGAAGAAAGAGTTTGAGATTTCCATGATGCGAGAACTATCATTATTTATTGGGTTGAAAATCACTCAATCTAAAAAAGCTATATTCATTTCATAATCCATGTACATAAAAGAGATGTTGAAGAAGTTTGAGATAAAATATTACAAGGCAGTTAGTACCTTATGATCATAGACTATAAATTAAACAAGGAAGATGAGTCTCCAAAGGTCAATTAGATGTCATGTAGGTAAATGATTGGAAGTTTTATATACACCACTACCTCTAGACCTGACATCATGCAAGTAGTAGGTCTTATGAGAAAGTTTTAAGTAGATATAAAGGAGAATCATCTGCAAGCAATTAAAAATACACTCAGGGATCTCAAGGGGACTATGGATTATGGGTTGTGGTATCCAAGGAGTAAGGAGTTCAATTTGATAGCCTATATAAATGAAGATAGGTTAAGAAGTCTAGATCATAGGAAGAGTACCAGTGAAGGATCTTTCTTCTTAGGTGGGTAAATAGTTTCATGGATAATCAAGAAACAACTATCAGTAGCATTATCCACTTGTGAGGTTCAATATGTTATAGTATCTTTGTATTGCACTTAGGTCATATGGATGAGATAGACCCTAAAATACTACAAGGTGGAGTATGATGATCCTAGCCCTATCTATTTTGACAATATAATTACTATAAGCATCTCAAAGAACCCTGTCATGCACTCAAAGACTAAGCACATTCCCATTAGGTATCATTTTCTAAGAGATCAAGTAAGTGAAAAAAGTGTCAGACTTGAATATGTTTCTCCATAGGAACAAATTGTATGAATTTTGACCAAACCACTTCCAAAGGTAACATTTGAACACCCAAGACACAAATTAGGTGTAATTCCTACACCTATTAATCATTGAAGAATCCAAGTACTTCAGGGGAGCTAATTAGGTGGCTCATTAGATCCAAGATCAGGTGAGTTTTTCTAAGAAGTTATGCATGGATATAGGGGGATCATCTTTTTATTATGACTCATAAACTCATTGTCTTATGTATTGATTATTTTGATTACTAGGAGTGTGATCCAACGAGTTGCATACATCACTTTGTCATTTACGTCAAAGGGAGAGAAAGACCAAAATGGGGGAGATGAGAATTATTTGTTTGTAGTATCTTTTGTCATCAATGACAAAGGGGGAGATTGTTGATCATTTTTCCTATTATTGAGGTTTGGCATTCATTTTTTCATTGATGTCAAAGGTTCTTGAGAAGGTTGATATCATTATTTTTATTATTATCCCATAGGTTCTCTTGTGAATTTTGATGTCATTTGACTATCATTTTTATTTTCATTGATGTATTAGTGGTACTCTAGTGAGTTTTGTGTTGGAAAAAGCATGCATGATGTGAAATTCAACATGGAAGGTCCTCGTTGTCAAATTTGTCAAGTGTTTGAGACTAGTAGTTTCTTGAGAAGGTATGTGCATAGGATGCTTAGTCTTGTGTATGAAGAGACCTTGTGTGAAGGCATAAGCTTGGTTTCATGGTGAGATAAGGTTGTATAAGGATGTTTGACATTGTGTTATCATGTGAGTGAAGTATTGAGATCTTGTAAAGAGGTTTGAAGGTTAGTTTAAGGCCTAATGAGGTGTGAAGACTCAAATGTAGAAAGCAAGGTGGTGAGAGAATGGCCTAATGAGGCATGAAGTTAAATTTCTAAGGAAATTATGCATAGGTGATATTTTTTATATGTGTGATATGTTGTCCCAAGTGTATTCATGAAGTTTTAAGTCAAATTTTAAAGGTTAAGGCAAGAAAAAGTGCTTAGAGGTCTCTCAAGTGCTCAAAATGAAGGGTTCTCAACCCGAGAAGGATTTTATCATGCTTATTAGATCATAAAACATTTGAATGGGAACCTAATATATTCAAGGTATATGGGGAATGGTCATAGATAAAAATTATAGGCCTTTGTTTTTGGATTAAGGGGCTATGCTTTATGAATGATTGTTAAGAATGGAAATAGGTTTAAACCCTCTTAGAACCCTAATGAGGACCTGATGTTGAAGATGTTGATCAAAAGTGCCCAAAATGGATTGGTATGCTCAAGTAAGATATTGAAGGTTCTATTAAACTCTCCCTTTCACCTCAAAGTGTGATTGAGTTGTCAAGTGTGTGAGTAGACCTTTTAGGAAAGTGCAAATTTCTTAAAGATTTGTTGTGACAGTTAGAGTCGACCAAGTCAAAGTATGAAAATGGGTGGACGATGAATATTGAGACATGTATTTTATATCCATGAAGTTTTATATACATTTTATAGGCTTTAGGTGTGAAAATTTGGTGTTCCATGTTGGCTAGTCGCTAACAGGTCTAATGATACAAATACTAAAAAACCCAGGCAGTAGTGAGAAGATGATAAGGAATGTGTTATCATGATATAGTGATAAAAAAAAATGAATAAATATGTTTTTTGGGACTATTATGTCCTATTAATTTTTTTTATGAATAATTTAAGTCAAGTATAGTGGTGAAAATGATGAAGCCAAAATGGCTTATTTGACTCAGTGAGATCTGTGTGTAGTAAGGTCAACAAATTGGTCTGTAGGACCAATAGTTGCCACTAGACCATATTATGTTTATATTTTAAGATGTTTTTTATATATAATAGGTTCATATACATGTATAATAAGTTATTTAAAATTTATATACAAGTGTTGGAGGTCATAGTCACCATGACTAGCCTTTGAGGAAAATTCACAGTTCTGAGTAAATAAGTTGTAGGAGTATTTTTGAGTCTTTTTACCTTGTGTGATGAATTATAATGAATTTGGTGAATTTTTCGAGGTGTGTTAGGTTATTTTTATGTTATTTATTATCATAGTTTTGTACATAAATAATATGTTATATTCAGTTGTTCAAGACAGACCTTTTTGTGTGTATGAAGACCTAATGTGAATAGTACTAATGGTGTGCTTCAAGTGGTGGTTAGAGCTAGAAAGTGTCATGGACCTAAGATGATTTTAGTGGTGGTATATTTGAGTGGTATATTAAGTGTTAATTTTTTGTATGGATTTTGAAAGTGTTCCAAGGAGATCAAAAAGTAACACGTACTAATGAAGGCCTAATTGAATTAGGTATCCTTAAGGCTTAAAAGAGTTTTTGGTATTTTAAGTTGATAAAAACCTATTTTAATGTTTTATTAATGTATTAAATATGTTATAAGACATTATTTAATGGTAATACAAGTGTGCAAGTGTGTATGTATGACAAAGAGGTGTGTGATCTAGAATATTGTATAAGAACAAGGCCTAATAGACCTAATAGACAAGTTAGAGAATGCTTGTGTGCAAGTGAAGGAAATAAAAATTTGATGAGATGAATGAGGTATTTTATACCATAATGGGATTGCATATAAACTATCATTAAAATATAACAAGGGAACTATAGATGAATATCAAGGTCATATGACCTAATCTATCTTAAAAAAACCTAGTTGACTAAAGAAGCTTAGAAGATAGTTTGAGAAGGATAGAAGAGTGAAAAGAGATAAAAAAGGTGATGATCATATGTGGTATGAGAAAAAAATTTTTCTAAATGTGATCAAAGGTTTCAATTGGTTGAGTTGGTGTTGAGTCATCTAGGGGGTTGGTGCCTCCTTGCAAGTTGGTGCTTGTTAAAACCCAGCTAGGTTGGTGCTTAGCTAGTTGGGGTTGATGATCCATGTGGATTTGGTGCTTCACTAAATTGTGATATTTTTAATTATATTATTTTATTCCATTTTCAAAGATTATTGGGTTTTCTTCCCATTGAGGGTTTCCCACATATATGATGTGTTGTCATGTGTGATCTTGTTTCATGCTTGTATCATTGATTGCTTATGCATTGCTTGATCTATATGTTGATGTGATGGTTCATGTATGATAAGGAGGAATTGAAATAAAAAAAATTAGAGTCTAATTCACCCCTAGTCATTATGCTTCTAAAATCACTCAATATTTATCAAAACATATGAATGGGCATGCCAAAACTTCTTTTGGAAGGAGATGAAGAGGGAAACTAAACAAATGATGGCTGAATGTGATACTTACCAATGTAACAAAGGTGAAAAAATAATTATTTATAGTTTGATCGATCCCTTACCCATTCCTAATAGGATCTGGACTAATATTTATATGTATTTCATTAAGGGGCTCCTTAAATATGGAGTAAAAATAGTGATCCTGGTCATGGTAGATTGCCTCTCCAAATATAATCATTTTTTTAACCTCAGAAGTCCTTATATAGCCTCCATAATAACACATGTTTTCTTGTATTAGAACTTCCATCTTCATGCTATCCTTTCTTCAGTCATCTCTGATTGTGATACAATTTTCACTGGAAATTTTTTAATGGAGCTATTTTGATGTACATACGCATAATTGAATATGAGCTTCAGGTATCACCCCCAAATAGATGGCTAGATAGAAATTGTCAAAAAATACTTGGAAACATTCCTTCTTTGCTTTTATTTGGAACAACATCAATAGTGCGCAAAGTGGATTCCCATCATAGAATGGTGTTACAATACCTCTTACCACACTTCTACTAAAATGACTATCTAAAGCACTTTATGGTCAAGCACCCCCAACACTTCTCTTGTATACCTCCAATAGTTCCTTGGTTCAGGTGATTGACACTAATCTCTGACATCAAGATCAGATTCTCAACACCTTATGGGGAAATATCCATCTGGCACAAAACTAAATGAAATAGAAAGCTAATCAATACCACTCCAAGTGCACTTTTCAACCTAGTGATATGGTTTTCTTCATCTATGGCCATACAAGAAATCATCCCTGAAACTAAAAGGGCATCATAATATTATTCTAAAGTTTTGTGGACCATATAAGGTTCTCCAATATATTGGGTTTGTTTCTTACAAGTTGGAGATTTCACTTTCCTCTCAAGTTTACCCAGTCTTTCATGTCTTGAATGTTTGAAGAAAGTTCTTGAAACCACTATTAGAGTACAAATAGTTTTACTAGAACTTAATAATGAAGGCTTCATCCTTCTTGAATCAAAACCAATCCTTGATAGGTGCACCTGCCAACTTCACTCCTACTCAATCATGAAAGTTTTAATCTAGTGGCATGATATGCAACCATAAGATATCACATGGGAACCATTATTCCAAACTCAACAATGATTCCCACATCTGATGTTTTGAGGGCAATTTTTTTCCAATAGGAAGGAGATGTTAGGAACCCATGTCATACCCTTCTCTTTGTATTATTAGTGTATTAATCACTATGAACACATATGCTTTGTAAGTCATCCCTTTAGCATATTTGAAGTATCTCACATATATGAAAAGTAGTAGTTGTTAGAATATATTTAGTAATTAAGTGTCAAAGCCCAATGAATGCATCCATGAATATTATTGTATTGAGCTTGCTCAGAGGAGGTTGCCCCCTCAAAGTGGCATGTGATCTAAAGGTTATTTTGAGTTAATTTTCAAATTTAATTTCATTATTCATTTAATTTCTGTAGTTTGTAAATCTGTGTCGAAGCACCTCACATCTTTTCATTTGAGCACTTGTCTAGACTCCTCATCAAAGATTATAAATATATAATTAGTATAAATATATATATATATATATATATATATATATATATATATATATATATATATAATTTATAATTAATATATATTTAATCTTTTGATTTTTCTTCTAATCCTTTTGATTTTTAAAGGATAATTTTTGAAGGATAAATATCTTAATTTTTTTGGAGTCATTTGGTATTAGGTGTATAAATAATCAACTTTATTTGAAACCCAATATCTTCCCTTTCTACAATCTTGCAAGATCTATATCTTAGAAAAAAACTTGGCAATACATTTCATCATTATCAATATTACTTAAACTACAATCCTTTCAATTTAAAAATTAATTTTGAATGATTAACTATCATTAAAATTTTAACTGAGAAATAACATGAAGACATTCAAATTTAACCCATAGATATAAATATACTGATTTTTATTATCATCAACACCATTTAAACTACCACCCTTTCGATTTAAAAGACAATGTCAAATGAATAATTATCATTAAATTTTTAATTGAAAGGCGGCAAGCCCTAGAATGAGCATGCGTGCGTGCGCACACACACACACCAATTATTTGCATTCAATGAGGCATGTGCTCACATTTAGTTGTCATTTTAACTAAGAATGATGATGAATTTCATGCTAATACACACACACACACACACACACACACACACACACACACACACACACACACCAATTATTTGCATTCAATGAGGCATGTGTTCACATTTAGTTGTCATTTTAACTAAGAATGATGATGAATTTCATGCTAATAGGTCCTACTTTGAATTTTATTTTTTGATTAAATACACAAGAATTTTAGTTCATTATAAAATACTAAAGGATAATGCACATTCTATAGATTACATAGGATATTTTTGGCATTCTATTGAGAATTCATACTTATTATAGAGAGATCAAACAATCATTAAAGTATTCGTCACTGTCTAAAGCTAGCATTTCTCATGGAACACTTTTTAGATGTTAGTAAAATTATTTGCAATTATGTAATTTTGTATTTTTCATATTATTTATTATTTAAATATCTAATAAATATACAACACTTATACCCTTAGTTAATTTACATAATAAACCCAAAAACATTATTTTTTTATAAATTAAGGTTCATATATTGTTACTAATATAGGTTAATGTGAAGAAATTTTATTTTCCAAGTTGTAAGTGTTATTGCATGATGAGAGTGAAGGAATCTAAGATCAATACTATGGGAACATAATCGTCATACCAAGTATAGGCATTGTTTTCATCCATTAGGATCGTGCATGACATTTTATACATGTTAAAAGTGTCTATGATACTTTGAATATCTATTCTAAATTAATATCAAATTTATAAGTGAAATTTCTATCACTTCTAAATATATATTTATACATTAAAACTTATACTACATTAAATATTAAAATATAATGTATATGCCTCTAAATTGTATATAAATATTTTAATTCTAAATTTTGAAATTTCAATTAAATATTATTATTAATAATGATTATATTTAATTATTTATGAAACGTTTATACATAAAAATATTAACCTTGAAAGAGGAAAAAAAATCAATGACTAAACTATATTAGTTTATCTATCTAAAAAATAATATGATAGAAAACTTAACACAATGACCTACCAACAAGAGGATGTAACATTGGAGGGGTCAATTTCATTGAATATGTGTCACTCCCTATAAACTTGAGGATACTCCCTCTTCATCTATTCTATACAATTGTTACCTAAAATGTTGTTTGCTTCAAGATTTTTCAATTCCATAAAGAATATTTTCTATATATGTGAGATACTTTTTGAAAAATGTTTTTTCAAAAATATTATTAATAAAAAGATTTGTTTTAAATAAAGTGAAGAAATATTCTCTACAATATGTATATATAAAAGTAAAATTTCAATTTTAAAAAAAAAAAAAAAATTAATAGTACATTTTATTATTATCAATATTATTTAAACTACAACCTTTTCAATTTAAAAGATAATGTTGAATGAATAATCATCATTAAAATTTTCACTGAAAAATAATTCATAAACATTCAAATTTAGTCTATAAATATAAATATAGCAATTTTTATCATCATCAATACTATTTAAACTGCTACCCTTTCAATTTTAAAATTAATATTGAATAAATACCATCATTAAATTTTTAACTGAATGACAACTCATGGACACTCAAGTTTAACTTATGGACATATATACAACTACTTACATTGAATGAGAGGCATGCTCACATTGAATTGTCTTTTTAACTAAGAATGGCAATGACAAAGACCCTTGCAAGTCATTATGGTGTGTGTGTGTGTGTGTGTGCGTGTGCGCGCGCACGCGCACGCGCGTGTGTACTAACAATGGTTATAATTAAATAGAGTTTGAAATAATTCACTTAACTAACTCACCTACATTTCATTGACAGAATAATAATTTTTTTAATTGAAAAATATTTAGTATCTCTTTGTATTAAATGTATCAATAATCAACTATTTTAGAAAGGCAATATCTTTCTATTTTAACATTTTAAATGTTTATATCTTGAAAAAATAATTTGAAAATATATTTTATCACTATCAATATTACTTAAATTACAACCTTTTCAATTTAAATGATATGTTGAAAAAATAACTATCATTAAAATTTTAAATAAAAAATAATCTATAAACACTTAAATTTAACACGTAAATATAAATTTACCAATTTTTATCATCATCAACACTAATTAAACTGTTACCCTTTAATTTAAAAGAGAATGTTAATCAACCCATGGACACTAAAGTTTAACCCCTGGATATATATACCAACTGCTTACATTGTATGAGAGGCGTGCTCACATTGAGTTGTCTTTTTAACTAAGAATGATAATGACAAGTCCCTTGCAGGCCATCATGGGCCTCCACCAACTCCTTTGATGATGAGGAGGCCCACATTACCAACACATGCGTTGACAACAACACATATGTCATCTACTGCTTGGAATTTGTCACACAAAACTGTGCTCTGCCTTCTACTTTGGGATTCCCATCTCTGCTTCTGCTTCTGTTTCTGGTGTTTGTTCCATGTCAGGATGCATAGAACCAGCAATTATTCTTTTCTTTTTTGCAGTGGTACGTGGGGACCTCTTTGTTTTGTTTTTGAATGTTGGATATTGTTAGGTCTCAGGAATTTTTTTATTGCTTTGAAGCAATTATGTGACAAGGGATCGCTTCATTCAGATTCCAAGGGAATATACACATCTTGTTTACATAAATCAGGGTGGTTTCTGTAGATCCATTTGAGAATACCCATCATCGAATAGTAGTTGTCATTTTTATGTTATTAAAAATAGAACCATACTCATGTAAATATAAAGTATTGAGAAAGTTTTAATCCATAAAAACGTTATAATATATATTTTTTTATTTTTTATAAAAATTTGATAAAATTGTTAAAAAAATTCAATTAGTAAGATATTAAAGATGATAGTAAAATATAATATCATGTTATTCATTAAAATATAAATATCAAGAAATACATTAATCTTAAATAAATTTGATAAAATTAATTTCTCTGATAACATTAAAGAGAATACTGTAAAATATTAATAATAATAATAATAATAACATAATATTTTTATTTATAAACATAGAAAAATATGTTGATTAAAAATAAATGATATGATAGCAGACCTCAAATATAAAGCACAATAAAAATCATATAAACTAAAAGTTTTATATAAGAATTATAAATCTTCATTAAAATTATAATTTATCAAAGAAAAATCAAATATCTTCATAATTTTATTATATAAATGTTTAATTAATAAAAGTATAATTAATAAATCTTAAATTTTGAAAATATTATTATTTGTGATTTTTTTTTTAAAATATATTGATGAAGATGATAACTTCCAATATTTATTTATACTACTATCATCAATCACTTAAAAATATAAATGTAATATATATTTATATAATTCAGAAGATTAAAAAAATTTAAAAAAACAACAAAAAATTTATAAATTATATATATATATATATATAAAATTTAATATATTTAAAAACTTTTCATCATAATTATTTAATTATATTTAAAATATAATATATAAATAATATTGTACATATTAATTGCATATTATTTATTAATAAAAAATATTATTAATTCGAATTTTTACTTTCATGAATATAAAATTATAACTTCCATCCTTATATTGTTACCATAAATTAAACCTCTCAACATAATTACTTTTGGAGTTTCTTGTATATTTTAGTATGTGACAGTGTGTTAAAGAGTGTTCTTGCTCTTGCTGGATTTATGGTTTTCCTTAGCTGAAATACTTTTGAATATTTGAATTCTGACACTATTATATTCAAGAGTGCCAATGGAAACCTTCGTCTCCTCTGAAGCTTATCCTGGCTGCATGTCATATAATATTAAAGAATATGTTTGAGGTGTGGACCTTATTATTTATTTTTTTGTTCATTTGTTATAAATATTGTATTAGTTTGTGTTGTTTGGTAAAATTGAGAGTTCTTACAAAACTTCAATCAAAAACATTTTCTTTATAATTAATAATATTTATTTTTATTTGAAAAATTATCTTTTAAAAAATATATATTTATTAATTTTTAAATTTTTTAATAAAAATATATTTTTTCAACAGATTTATTGATATACTTCTCTAGCTCAAATTATAATGTATGTTGAAAGTCGTGATTTAAATATTCCTTTAGAAAATTAAAAAATTTGGAAAATTGATTTATTATTATTAAATTTTATTTTATATATCTTTTATAATTAAATAATTATTTTTTATATAAATATATTAAATATTTATTTATAATTAAAAAAAATTAATTAAATTTTTTTCTTTAAAATATAATAAAATTTTATTTTTAATTAAAGTTTTGTTTTTTAATCTTGTATTAAAGAATTAAAATTATAATTACAATTTTTTATATAGAAAAGTCTTTTAATAAATGTATTAAAAAATGTGTTATAATTAAATATTTATTTTATCATTTTACATTAAATTTTAAATATTCTTTTAACTTAATTTTTCCATATATTAATAATATAATGTGTTATAATAATTAATCCTATAAAATAAAATAAAAAATGAAAGAATGGTATCACACTTTAAATATTAAATTAGGTGAAATCAAGAATGAATACATATTAAACTTATAAATATAAGGAATACTTTTCAATAAAATGGATTTAAAAATAATCAACAAAAAAAATATAAAATTAAGTGTTAATAGACTACAACAAATCACTAAGCACTAAGAATAAAAACAAGCATAGGGTGGCAGAGGTCAAGAATTATATGGTTTATCACTCAATCTTCTGAGCCACTTGTAGTAGGAGGATCTGTAAACTCATATAGTAGATCCAAAACATCAACCTTTTTATTTATCTTTATTCTTTGTATGATCTTTCTTATTGGATAAAATTATAAAACTTTGCATATAATTATAATTACACCAATTAAAATGGGAGACCCATGACAATTACCCTTACGATTGTATTGGGCATTAACAATACACAAATCACAAGGGTTACACTCCATCCAAAGAAATAATTGATATAGGGAAAAGGTGACATAGTTGTAGTTATGTGTCTCAATAAAGAGTAACTTCAATGACGTTGCATTCAAAATTACACAACAAAAATAATGTAAACAAATGCAACAATGAATAAACCCAATTCCTTATTAAATCTTAATGGAAGGAAATGAAATTTACATAAACAATAAAAATAAAACACTATGTGATCTTAAATGATACAATTTTACAATAGATACTCAAATATATACTTACTAACTTGTTAGCATTATTTGAAAGTATATCTATCCCTTAGAATTTTCTTATGATATATACTCTTAAGCTCGATGACTAGCTACTTAAGGAATAATGTAATTTTTATATAGGCACAATAACCACATACTTTTTATAATGTTCAGTAATCCACTAACATCATTAAATTTGTAACAAAACACTATGCACCACAAACATTAAATGATTACTACAATACCAATCTACCTTAGCACATCAAAGAATAATGCATCATGATAAATCACATCACAAAGTGACATTAAATAGATCCATGATTCAAATAATTAAATGAAAATGGTTAGAAATTACAAGGGATATTTTCCCAAAACACATCATAAGAAAATATTTGCACATAACAAGTTGCACAAAAATTACAACCCCAAAAGGCTAAGTCACAAGACTTTATAACCATGGATGCATTGGAGAATTCATGTAGAGTGATCCTTTTATTTTTAATTTTTCTCACCAAAACCCTTTATAATATTTTTCACTAAAAATTGGAAGAATTAACCTCAGTTATCTATATGGAACAAAAAAAGACCTTAAAAAAAACTATGTAAAATTTCTCAAGTTGTTACAAAATATGGATCTAATTTACTAGTTATACTTTATATATGTTTCAACTATTTTAAATATATGTAATTCATACTTGTAATACACAATTGTGAGACACATCATGTTAAAACATCAATCTAGATAAGTTTCAATGGAAAATTCAGTATGGGGATGATCTAAACATCTTTAGAGTGATGACATCATTGATTTTATACTCTTGAAATGGAAGGATTTTTCATTAATAACTTAACTACCAATATATGTAGGTGGTAGTTGCACAACCACAAGGTTTTTATAGGTGGTTATTGCAAAACTACCCCTTCAATTACATAATCACTAGTCTACATAGACTAGAGGTTTCTCCATCATACAAAATATGGGTAGAGGAATGGCTTAAAAAAATTTCTCTACTCAATGGTGGTAAGTTTGAACTTATTAGTGGGTTTTAAAGTAATAGGTCATATGATGTAGAAAAAATAGGCCAACCTTTTAGAGGCCATAAATTTCAACTCATAATTTCATTTGAGCTCTTCCACGTACCAAAATGACCATATCAAAAAGTTTGATTCTAACCTAAGCTGCTCTATCCACTTAGATTTGATTTTGATATTTTTTGGAGGCCAAACATGATCATTTGAGGGTTTAAAATTAATGTTTAATGATTTTTTTAAGAATTTTCTATTTCTAGAAATTATATATTTTTAGAACCAAAAGTCAACTTCAGTTTAATTTCATCCCATAGGCTAATTTTATTATTTAGGTTATTTTAAAAAAAATTTAAAGGTGTTCATGCTTACATGCAAAACTTAATATAAATAGCGACTGCTAAAGATAGACATTTTTTTTTTAGATTTTAAATATTTTGAAGTTTTGCATGTCAACTCTAAATTCTAAGTTGAGGATTATTTAATCATGATTTGGGTTTGTAATTATTTCAATCAATTAATACGAATCAATTCTGAGTATTGTTTCAAGATATTAGCCTATTGGTAATTTTCTTGTTCTTTATAGTTTTCGGGTTCATTATCTGGTATCAAAGCAAGTTCGAATATTGGAGTAAAGAATGGTGAGAGGATGAGAAGTTGTTGCATAGATGAACCATACTATACAAGAGTTGTAGAGATAATTTCAATAATTAACAAAGGTTATCACTAATCAACAAAGAAGATAAGGTGGTGATGAGGAAGACACAAATCATGATGAAGAAGTTCAACAAGAAGAAGAATAACAAGAGAATCCACCATCAATGGAAGAGAGGATGGTTTAGGCTTTATAAGGAAGGAATTAAGGAATCAAGGTTGATGTTCTAGATTATAGAGGTAGTTTAAATCCATAGGATTTGATAGATTAGATGAATAGCATGGATAAGTTCTTTGAGAGGAAGACTATGAGAGAAGACAAAAAGATAAAGTTTGCATGCACAAAATTGAAAGGTCATGCAATGATTTGGTGGGATCACCTACAAAAAGAGAGATAGAGAAAAGGTAAGAAGAATACTAATTCATGGAAAAATATGGAAAAGAAGTTGAGAGAGAAATTTCTTCCTATGGATTATGCAAAAACCCTATACAGAAGATTTCATAATTTAAGGAAAAAAGATCACAGTATACAAGAGTATATAGATGAATTTTACAAGCTTTCCATACGAGTGGAGCATGATGAAACAGAAGATCAGATGGATTTAAGGTATGTAAATGGTTTGAAATTTTCTACTCAAGATGAATTAAGCATGCATAAAATACTTAACATGGAGGAGGCTTATCAATTAGCTTTGAAAGTAGAAGCAAAACAAAATACACAAAAATTTAGAAGGACATCTACTAGTCCAAGAAGAGGTGGATCCCCTCCAATAAGGGGAGGAGGTGGCTTCAATCCCACCAAAGATGGATTTAATGCCAATAAAGGTTAATCATCATGTGGTGTAGAAAGGCAAGATGATAATAGGCAAGGGTTTCAATACTAACAAAGAGGAAGGGAATTTTAGAGAGGATGAGTTTATAGTGGTGCTAGAGGATGGTTTTTGAATCAACATAGATCTTATGTCTGTTATAGATGTGGATAAGAAGGGCACAAAGAATTTGAGTGTCTAAATTGTTAAAATCAAGAAAGGAGGCAAGAAGATCGCCCAAAAGTAAGTCTAGTTGAGGCTGAAATAGAAGAGTCGAATACTAAAGTTGCACCAGCAGAGGTTGGAGAGAATATCATGATGAGAAGAACCATGATTGCTCCAAGGAAGGAACAAATGCATAATTAAAAAGGTGGTGATGTATGGTTGCAATCAAATATTTTTTGAACAAGATGTACTTCGGGTGGAAAGGTATGCAAAGTAATTATAGATGGTGGTAGTTACGAAAATATGGTTTCTAAAGAAATGATAGAGAAACTAAATTTGCAATGTGAAAGGCATCCTAATCCTTGTCGGATTTCATGGTTTAATAAAGGGAATGAAGTTATACTAGATAAAAGGTGATTAATCAAGTTTTTTGTAGGTAAAAGTTATAATGATGAAATATGGTGTGATGTTATTTTGATGGATGCATGCCATGTGTTATAAAGGAAACCATGACAATTTGACAAGAAAGTAGTTCATGATGGAGCAAAGAATACATACACTTTTTGGAAAGATGGTACAAATTTAGTTTTGCTACCTCTTAAAGAGGAAGAGAAGAAAAAAATCACGATCTCTACTAAATAATTTATCCAAGATATGAAGGTAGCAAGGTGTTGTTGTGCATTAGTAGCAAAGAATGAAGAAACAAAAATGGTGTCAATACCAACAAAAGCAACAAGAGTGTTGAAATAATATATAGATGTTATGCCTAATGAGTTACCAGATGGTTTACCATCGAAGAGAGATATATAGCATCACATTGATTTGATTCTAGGATCATCTCTAACTAATCAAGCAACTTATAGGATGAGTCCAATAGAACATACAAAATTAAATAAACAGGTTACTGAATTGCTAAGGAAGAAGGTGATAAGGGAGAGTATGAGTCCATGTGTAACACTAATGTTGATAACTCCAAATAAATATAGAGGATGGAGAATGTGTATGTATTGTAGACCAATTAATAAAATTATAATAAAGTATTGGTTTCCTATACCTCATTTAGATGATATGATGGATGTGCTTGCAGAAGCAAAATATTTTACTAAGATTGATCTAAGGAGTGGTTACTATCATATTTGAATTCATGAAGAAGATGAGTGAAAAACTACATTCAAGACTAGGGATGGCTTATATGAGTGGATGGTGATGACATTCGAATTATCTAATGCACCTAGCACATTTATGAGGGTGATGAATACAATACTATAAGAATTTATTGGTATGTTTGTGGTTGTTTATTTTGATGATATTTTGATATTCAGTAAGACTATAGAAGAACACTTACAACATTTAAGAATGGTAATGGATTTATTAAGAATAAAAAAGTAAGGAAATTTGAAGAAGTACAGGTTTATGCAGAATAGTTTGGTATTTTTGGGATTTGTAGTTTCAACAATTGGTGTGAAAATGGATGAAAAAAAGAAAAAGGCAATTATTGAGTGGCCTATTCTAAGAAGCATTATAGAGGTAAGAAGTTTCCATGGTTTAGTAACTTTTATAGAAAATTTATTTAAAATTTTAGTAGTATTGTGGCACCAATAACATGTTGCATGAGAGGGAAGGAATTTACATGGACTAGAGCAGCCATAGAAAGCATTGAAATTTTGAAGAAGATTACAAAAAGACCAATTTTAGCATTACAAGATTTTAACAAAGTGTTTAAGGTTGATTGTGATGCTTCATTTGTGGGAATTGGTCCTATGATGAGTCAATAAGGAAAGCTAATAGTGTATTTTAGTGAGAAATTGAATGAGCTAAGAACAAAGTATTCTACTTATGATGTTGAATGTTATGCAATTGTACAAGCATTAAGACATTGGAGGCATTATTTAGTGCCTATGGAGTTTATACTATTTACATATTATGAGGCTTTGAATTATGTGAATAAACAAAAGAAGTTGAATAGTAGGCATGCAAAGTGGGTTTATTTCTTACAGGGGTATACTTTTGTGTTGAAACATAAATCAAGAAAATAGAATTAGGTAGCTGATGCATTGAGTAGGAGAGTAGTGTTATTAACTACTGTAGTGAGTGAAGTAACTGGATTTGAAGATATTAAATAATTATATGATACTGATCCATATTTTGGCAAGGTAGTTGATCATTGCAAGAATATGTTAATAGGTGGAATAAATTCTATTCATGATGAGTATCTTATACAAGAAGGTTATCTATTTAAATGGAAATAATTATGCATTCCAATTGGGTCTCTAAAAGACAATATAATAAGAAAATTACATAATGGTGGTTTGGTTGGACATTTTGGTAAGATGAAGACAATAGCTTTGGTGGAGGAAAAGTATTTTTGGCCAAATATGAAGATATATGTGACAAGGTATGTTTCAAAGTGCAGAATATGCTAGGTGGCTAAAGGACATACATAAAATACTAGACTTTACATGCCATTACCGGTTACAAGAGGGTCATGGATAGATTTGATTATGGATTTTGTGTTGGGATTGCCAAAAACACAAAGAGGTAATGATTTAATTTTTATTATTGTAGATAGATTTTAAAATGGTACATTTCATTGCTTGTAAGAAAACCAATGATGACTCTAGAGTTGCAAATTTATTTTTTAAGGATATTGTGAGATTGCATGGTGTTCTAAAAACTGTTACTTCAAATAGGGGCATGAAATTTCTATGTAATTTTTGGAGGACTTTGTGGAAGAAGATGGGTACTAAGATATAATTCAGTAGTGCATATCACCCAAAAATAGATGGATAGACAGAAGTTGTGTATAGGAGCTTGGGAAATTTATTAAGATGCATAGTGGGAGAGAGGCCAAAACAATGGGACTTGGCTTTACCACAAGCTGAGTTTGCATATAATAGTTTAGTGAATAGATCAATAGGAAAGTCACATTTTCAAATTAGTTATGGAAGAAATCATATGGGTATTTTAGATTTGGTACAATTGACAATTGTAGATCAAATTAGTGATCATGTAAAAGCATTTGCAGAGCCTATGCAATAGTTGTAAGGAGTAAGAAGAAAGTTGTAGGAAAGTAATGAAAAATATAAAGCAAAAATGGATGTCAAAAGAATATCCAAGGTATTTGAATAAGGAGAGTTGGTAATGGTTTACCTAAGGAAATAAATAACTCCAAAAGGCACATACAATAATTTGAAGTATAAGAAAATTGGACCATGAAAATTTGTGAACAAAATCAATGATAATGCCCATGAGGTGAGTTTACTACAGAATTTTGATATATCTCTAGTATTTAATGTTTCATATTTATATGAATTTCATGGAGAAGATGGTGAAAATGTTGAAGATGAAGAATTAAATTAGGAGCAGTAGGTTCCAAAAAGGAAGAAAGAAAAAATAGTGTAGGTTTTGGATATGAAGATAGTGAGCACAAGGCAAGGGAATTATAACAAGTATTTGGTGCAATGGGAAGGATTGCAACAAGAAGACAACACTTGGATTATAGAATGGGAGTTGAAGAAGATTGATAAAGACAAATGGAAGTAGTATAATCAATTCAACTCATAGGAGTTGGGTTGTTTTCAACCAAAGGAGAATGATGCAAAAAAAATAGGCTAACCTTTTGGAGGCCATAAATTTTGACTCGTAACTTCGTTTGAGCTCTTCCATACACTCAAATGACCATATCAAAAAGTTAGATTGTTCTCTAAGTAGCTCTATCCACTTAGATTTGATTTTGATATTTTTTGGAGGCTAAATGTGATTATCTGAGGGTCTATAATTAATGTTTAATGATTTTTTTGAGAATTTTCTATTTTTAAAAATTGTATATTTTTAGAACCAGAAGTCAAATTCAATTGAATTTCATCCCATAGGATAATTTTAGTATTTAGGTTATTTTTGGAAATTTTTAAAGCCACACACTCTTGCATGTGAAACTTACTATAAATAGTGGCTGCTAAAAACAGATGTTTTTTTTTAGATTTTATATTTTTTGAAATTTTATATGTCAACTCTAAATTCTAAGTTGAGGATTATTTAAGCATGGTTTGGGTTTGTAATTATTTCAAGCAATGAATAAAAATCAATTCTGAGTATTGTTTCAAGATCTTGGCCTATTGGTAATTTTCTTGTTCTTGATAGTTTTTGGGTTCATTATCAAAAATACATACCTTGTGGAAGATATAATACATTAAATAAGGTAGTGAGGATTTTTTAGGCTACATTCACATTTTAATTTTCATGTTTGAGTATTTTTTCATATTATCTCTTTGTTTCCTATTTTTTAGGAGTTGTTACAATGTTGGATTATTCTATGAAGTGTTGTGAGAATGCAAATAAACAAGGTGTAAGTTTGGATAGGGTAGTTGGTATATTGGTTAATGAAATTCCAAAATGGTAATAACATGTACATTTAAGGATTACATATAGGAAAGGGGACTGTTATTGCCTCACCCACTAGAGTATTTCTCGTACTAGGTTTCTCCAAGTCAATTCTTATGCTTATCTTGTGTTTTGGTGTTTATTTCATGCTTCACTTTATGTTCCAAATTTTGTACATTTAAATTCCAACATACCATATATTTTTTTAGAAAAAAAACTAGTCTAGAATAGTCATTCATTAATCAATTACTTATGTTAGGAGTATAGGATCCATGTCAGTGAATATTATTGAAGAATATCTACCTAGTTTATAAATCAAATCGTTATCAAAGTTGATTTAGTATTATTATTTTTATGTAGATTTGTATGTTCATGACTACATTGCAGTTTATGCCCATCATTGGATCAAGTAGTGCTAATGGTAAAGGTATTTATTTTCATTGTGTGAAATTCATTTGGTTGATTTTCTAGCTATTATTGCATTTTGCTCTAGGTTGCAAGTGGGTGGAGAGGAAAATGGATTATATTCTAGTGGATAGGCATCACAATGAGTAAGTCCAAGTGTACCATAGGTCAGATTGGAGTGGGGATCTAGTAAGTCATGGTTTTAAATTCATTTTTTGTCATTGTAATGTCATAAATGTTGTCTAAATTTATGTCAAAGAAACCCACCATTTTCTAAACAAAAGTTCTAAAGTTAATTTCGATGATTTTGTTAGGGAAAATGGTAGTATGTTAGATAGTTTAGAAATTTTGTAAAAATAATAATTTTATTGAAATTAATGATGAATCTATTAAAAATTCCTTGATTTCATTGTATCATACATTAAAGTCATCATAGATTTGAATTCATTAAGGGTGCAGTGAACTCATCAAAGGTTGCAAGGAATTCATCTAAATTTTAGCAAATTTGTTGTTGGGTATAAGTTAGATATATATGTCATCATGAATGGATGGTGATGTAAATAATGATCATGATAAATGGATTTTTAATATGAAAAATACTAACATTGTGCCATTTGGATGTGTAGAGGAGAGATGACATATACTTATTATATTGGAGAGGTGGTCAAGTGTGTTATGATTGATGAAAAGATTAATAAATTATGGGGTGGGTGTATTCGAGGCAGTGGGGTTTTCATATTTAATAGAGATGCCTAAGATCTATGTCGATGGCATTGGTAGAGTACTAGAACTCAAAGACCAGTACATTTTAGATAGCTAGAGAGGATACGGATATCAAACTAGAGGATGTGTGGAGGATACATCACATCTCGATAAGGGGTGTGAAGGTATATTTGAGAGAGACTACATAGATAGTATCATTATCAATATTTTTTGGGGAGAACATTATCCTGATGATACACTATGGGATAGATTTGGATGCTTGCATGTTATTATAGGAATATATATAATTCATTTTGACATGTGGTTATGTATGGATATGTTATTATGGTTTAGATAGATAGATGAATGTATATGTTATGAAATTGTCTCTTTTGAATTCAATATTTGAGAAATGTTAGTTTTTTTTTTAGATATAATATGATGGACTATCTGTAAAAGTGGTTTTTAGGAGAATGAGATAGATTGATAGTTGCTTTCCATAGGCTTTGTATGGAGTTCCAATAAGATTTCCAACATCATTTCTAGCATGATTACAAATATGAATTGAGCAACCTTATTTTTTAGTTGGCATATGAAAATATGCACCAATGGTATGGAAAACCCATGATGGATAACTTGTAAGATGAGTAGGTACTAATATATTCACAAGTGCAAGACATAATGCATCATGATATGAAAGATCATAATAAAATTGTTTATAATGTGCATAGTAAATGTGACTCAAAGCAAAAAATAAAAATAAAACAACATAAATTTAAAAAAATTCAAAGAAAATTATAAAAAAAGATATAAAATAATGAATGCTTAGAGAAAGTAAAATCTATTAAACAACTGTACAAGTAAGGAATCAAAGAGATGTAAAAATAACTATAAAAATAATGAAAACAATTGTATTTTTGTTATGTCCATTAGATTAGAAACCTTTGTCATATGAGATTTTTTGATAATGATAACTTTATGAAATATAATTTGCAAAAGGTAGGACAAGGGTATTGACCTAAGGACAAATTTGTGTTTTTTTTATGGATAAATAAGCTATGTACATAAAAGAAAATAAATTCTACATAGTGTAACTAAAAATAAGGGTTTTTTTATAATGTATGGATGTTATTATGAATGGGAGAGTGTTTATCCAATCATTGTGACATGGGAATCAATTATATATGCAATATTTTTCTAAAACATGAGCTAAAGTGTGTATGCATGTGACCACAAAGATCAAACCCTAGACTAAAATGTCATAGGGGACTAGGATGAGATGGAAAAGGAATGTATACAATGGGATATACAATGGATAGGATATATGAATTGGATTTAGAGATGTCCCCAAGTAATAAGGGTGTGCATAGAAAATGGTTTACACATGGTGATATAAATTGGTTTACACCATGGTACTTACCCAAAGTGACATAAGAATGGTTTTCACTTTTGGATGGATTATTTTCCTCTTCCTTTTTTCTAGGGGGGAGGGATATACATATAAAAAATAACACTAGATCAATTTAATTATGCAAGTGTTTGAGATTCATGATGTTCATTAGCTCATCAAGCTCTTCACCATATTCTAAACACTTTATATGCATCAGATATGTACTTGGTAATGACAACATATGGACCTAACCAATTACATTCAAAATTTCCATTGTTTTCTTAATCAACATCTGTATTTTGTTGATTTTCCTTAAAAATAAGATTTTTGAAATCAAATTATTTATCTTTGCTTTTTTTATAGATATGATGGAGATAATTTTTATAGGTTTGTAGATGGTTTAGGACATGAAGTCAATTCTCATCTGAGAGGTCAAGCTCATGTAGTTAGGTTGTGTGGTATTCTTCATCATCAACCAAGTCTTTAAAGGAAATGTGTAATGAAGGGAGCTCAACTTCAATTGGTAAAATAGACTCAATGCTATAGACAAGGGAATATGGGGTTTCCCCCATGGGTGTGTGGATACTTGTACATTAAACACATAGAGTAAGATAAAGCTATAAATTCCAATTGTAACCAACATCATTAACAACCCATTTGAATATTTCAAGGATGTTTTTATTGGAATCCTTGGCTTAGCCATTTCCTTGAGGATAATATGGTGTAGACCATTTATGCTTGATATGATAGGTTTGGAAAAAAACATTTATGTCTCTGTTCTTGAAATACTTCCCATTATCATAAGTAATAGTGGATGGAATACTATAATGACAAATGATATGGTTTAGGATAAACTTTAAAATATATTTTCCTGTTATGTAGGTGAGGGGAATGGCCTCCACCCATTTGATGAAGTGTTCATTAGTTGTTATGATATTCTTGTGACCATCATAAAAATTGGGATTTATTTTTCCAAAGAGGTCTAACACCCATGTGGAAAAGAGCCATGGTGTCAAAATAAGCTATAAATATTATGATAAAGTATGGATAAGGACATCACGTTTTTGGCATGGGATGTACTTTTTGGCATCTTTACAGAATTTAGTCTTCATTATTGACCAATAATATTGAAATCTAAGAATATTTTTGGTAAGTATTATTCCAATTATGTGCACACCATATATACTATCATGAAATTATGATCTGTGCATAGCCCCTACACAACCAAACTCATTCTTTATTTTCTCTATTGCGTATAACATTCACCTCACACCTAATCATGCGTATTCCTTTACATGAAGATTACTCTCAACCATTCGCATCGATCACATGCTATCTCATAAACTCTTATGTACCTCTTGCACTTTTGTGTTAAGTCCTACACCTACTTACAAAATTATGCACACTCCATGCCTCATAGTCCCATGTACCTCTTGCACTTCCATGGTAAGTCATGTGCTCCCTCACCAATTTTTTTGTACTTTGTGTCTCATAGTACTTTTCCAAGTCTTCTACCTATTCACCAAATATTGTGCACTAAATTTCTTGTACCTTGTAATCATATGCCAATTCCTACTCTCATGCTCCATAAAGTCCCACATGCATCACCCAATTTTGTGCCCTTTGTGCCTCACAATTTTATGCACCTCGTTAGCATCCACTTGGACACATCGACTTTCCTTGACCATGTACCCCAAGTGATCTAACTATCATTACTACTGAAAGGAGATCCTAGATTTGAATTCAAATGATTGATAGCCTAGACATTAATTGCTCTAATCATTACCAACTACCACATCTAATATGATCAATGTGTCAATGATATCTTCCTTGGTAAATGAATATTAATTATGATTGATCTTATATTCTTATGCTATATATGTAACATACGCATCTGATTCATATAGATATAATGAATATCAATGCCATTACACATAATCATAACATTATTAGCTTGCTCTACACATCTAATCAATATACCCAAATTGTTGGAACTATACTCTATATTCATTTCCCTATTTTAAATTAATGAATATAAGTTATATTTCCTATAAGTTAAGACTATCAATCCATTTGATGTGTATTATTATTCCACCTAAATATTTCAATATGCATTCAATCTGAATAGCCATAGCTCAGTTTTCCACTGCACACCTCAGTCTTGGGCCTTATCGTGTGGATTAATGGGTATCAGAGTGGTTAAACACTCAGAGAGGATCTTGGATATAAGCCTCACTCTATTATTTTTATTATGCATGTAATCACAAGATCACAATGAGAGAGAATGTTTTTCTTTTTTTATTCTATTATAGAAACTCCATCAGAATGTCATATCAAAATTAAGATGGATGACACCTAAAATCCACCTAAGATAGCCCCAAAAATATTAAGGCTCATCTTGATACTCTAGAGGCATAGCACATTAAATGTTTTGGTCAATTTATGAGTTGATGATGCAGTTCAACATGACATCCCCTCCTAATCTCAACATCCTACTCCATAATGGTTTCAGTAGAAAACCCCCTTTAAATTACATGTCAATCTTGAAATCCCCTTATTTTAAGGAATATTGATGTCAAAGCATTAGATGCTTAGATTCAATAATCAAGGCATACATTTTAGTCAACTAATTTATTAATACTAAAAAGATCACCTTCATAGTAATGAAGATGTCCATTCTAGTTGTCAACAGGTGGGAGACCTTAAGTGCACAACACACATAAGAGTGCATTCCAATTGAATCATGGATGACTTTTGTCGACATGCTAAAGGGGGAATACTACCCTCTCCAACACTTTGAATATGGAAACATCAAGTTCTATAACTACACCGGTATAAGGATTAGTCAATGGATGACTACACCAACTCATTACATGACTAATCTATGTGTCTATAATAGAACTTAAGCAAAAATCATAGGGTGCTAGAACCTTATCAAAATTTCACCTTACATCTACATGAAGATGGATTTCTTGAATTTTAACACTTTAGGTCAATCATATTGTAATACTACTAAGATCAAATCCAAGTCATAGATGAAGCAATGTTCCACCTCTTCATTTAATGCACTGTACAAGGCCCCATCAACACACAAATCCACATCATAGCCTTCTATGAATAATAAACAACACACTTCTTTCAAATTTGAGTAGTACCAAAATCCTTCTCAAAACTTGAAGGCTCTAACACCTTCTACTTTAGATAAAGTCAAAAATAAGTCTAGTGACAAGTGGTTCTAGCTCCATCACTCATCCACCCATAATGACTTTGAATGTCATGTGCATCAATCCCTACTCACATAGTCTACATGAGGACCTGCACCAATGGATAACATTGGTGTAGATTACTCTTGTCTAAAAACTAACTCCACTATGATTAACATCTCTAAATAATGTGAATTTATCTTCCACACTTATTTTTGGCTAAAGGTTCAACCTATCTCATTAATAATGGAAGTCATAAAAATATCGTTATTTAATCCATAACTCAATACCTTGGTCTTGACACTATTATGCACCTAGACCATACTCATCAAGATGGTTGTAGAAAGGGAAAGATATACAGGTTTGATGATAAGGCACTTTACAATACAAGGTCAAGCTGATGGAGGATAATATTTCTTATGACACCACACCTCTAGAGGTCCATGACATCTTATTGAGAATATTGTATCTATCTGACTATGAAGCTACATATCAATCTAAACCATGACATTAGACTTTTCACATGTAATATCATTTATACAACCTTTTTGAATTCATAACCTTGACCAAATTCACATTGGTATCTATTAAGTAATGTCATAAGCTTATATTTCATTCAAAAAAATTCATGTAACTCATGGTTTGCCCTGATACACCTACACAGTGAAAGATGACAAATCACACCTTGGTAATACACAACACTCACACATCATCACAACAACAACAAACATAAAATCTACTAGTATAACAAAATGAAGTCTTCATAGAATTTGAAGGCCTTACAACACATTGTGTATAAAATTACCACATGTTCTTGGATCCCCTCTTCCAAATAGGCCCCTATATCACAAATCAATTTAGGATAATGATGAACTATGGTGCCACATACAAGATCAAGATTCATGTAAAAGAGTACATATAGTTAGCTATGAGATGTGAGATCTATGTAGTAGAGAAAATAAGGAGTGAGCTTGGTTGCATAGGGTCTACACATGGATCATTCACCCTTTATTGAAGATCAATGGTCTTCATTATTTTGGTTCAAATTTGTATAAACTACACATAAAGTTGCTACAAAGTATACCCATTAGCTTGATCAACATATTTGCTAACCTTGACTACTCTAAAAAGTTGATGTGTGCTATGGTAGGTGCATATGTCTGTCACATTGATGATATGGTCCTTTTTTATAGGGTATAAGTGTTCAAGATCAAAATAAAAAAGATGTTGTGTCACTTATAGCTCAAGAAATGGTAGAGTGTAAGGCTTGAGAAGTTTCACATTACAGACTAGGTACATGCCCAAGTACTGAGGCAGATCAAGAATGAAGGTGTTTTCACCAGATGTGTGAAAAATGGTATAAGCACCATAGTGTAGAGGCTTGAACTTATGGTATGGGCCTTTGAAGCACTTCTTCTAAAGTTACAAAAAAACTTTATCACCAAATCAGAATGCATGAGGTGTGTGAAGTGTATCACGATGCTCCTTATACTTAGTTTGTGTAAAAGAGAGGATCTATCAAATGTAATGGTGAAAATACTAGATGTGGTTCATAAACTTCTCAAATTTGTCCATTTCATGTTCCTATGTGTGAGACTTAATGCTTGATGATGCATGGTAGGAGATGTATATAGGTGTCAAAGGTTAAAACCCAATACATGTCTAGGATGGACTATGGCCAGTAGAGCTATGAAGATCCCTGTTATAGGCATTTTGACTATACAAGATATTATCATCCTAATTGAGATTATACATAAGATTGTACATTTATAGAAGTTGAACAAGTTTTGATTGACTAATTCAATTTGTCCATCTATCTAAAGATGAAAGTACATTGATAGATCTAATTGCATACCCATAAAGTCCCATAATGCTTGCCAAAAATGAAACACAAAGCATGGATCTCATTCAGAGATGATGGATGTTGGCATCCCAAAATGAACCCAAACATGGTTGAATAAAACTGGTGCAGTGATAGCTACATCAATGACTTTCTTGCATGTGACCATGATGGACATCTTAAAAAACCTATCCAATACAATAAATACAATGTCATGTTGTCATCTCGTCATAGGTAGCCCAGTCATAAAATACATGTTGATATGTCGATATGAAATAAAGGTGTGTAAAGTCTTAGGTTCTTGTTAGTGGGATTGGTGAAACAAAAAGAAATGCAAAACTTGATGTGGCATTCCACATCTATAAATATTTTAGGCCCATTACACTTTATTAAACATTCTATAAGATCTACTAAAAACTCTTAACATTCAAGCTTCAGAGTATCCTTCCTAACATTATCTCTCATAGTCAAGGGCCCTTTGTTAAGGAAGGCATATTAAAAATAGTATATTTCTTATCCATGTATTTATTCTTTAAATTGAGAAATTGAATAGGGATAGAAAGTTTTTAAAATTGGACATGAATAAAGCATATGACCACGTATCAAGGGAATTTTTGGCTAAAATTTTGAAAAAATTAGGTTTTAGTCACAAGTTCAGAAAGATGGTCTCCTCGTGCATCTCTACCCATCCTCCCCATTTATCGATTCTTATCAATGGAATCTCAACTTGGATTTTTCCTATTGAAATAGGCCTCAGGCAAGGAGACCTTATTTCCCTATATCTTTTCATTATTTTGGCTAAATATCTAGGTAGGAACTTTAAGGTTGTACAAAAGAAGGGGAGATAAAATGTCTAAGAATAACCCAATTAGTGGATATTTTATCCTAACAACAATTTTTTATGAAACTATCATCATGGAAAAATCTTTGGTCCATGAAGCTAGATCTATAAAATCTATTCTTTTCAACTATGTTGAGGTTTCTCGACAAAGCACCAATATGGATAAAAGTTATATATTCTTAATCAATACTCTTAAGGTTAGGAAAATAATAATTTTACACCATGTTTTTTTTCATATGAAAATATTCCCTTCAAACTATCTATGGATGCCACTTATAAAAAAGAAGACTCGAGTTAAACAATTGGAATTCTCTGTGGCATAGGTTCTAAACTAAACTGACAAGGTGGAAAAGATGCCTTCCCATCCAAACAAGGAAACTTCAACTCCTAAAAATATCTCCACATAATATCCTCATCTAATTGATGTCCCTCTTCAAGATACCCTCTAAGGTGATGGAAAAAATAGAAATTAAAAAAAAAACTTTTATGGTATGAAACAAAGGAGAAGATAATATTTCATCTGGTTGACTGGGATAAACTCTACCTCCCTAAAACTCAAGGTAGAATGGGTCTGAGAAATTTAATGGTGATGAATAAGGCTTTCCTATCCAAAATTGGATGGTGGTTGATGACAAAAACTATCCTATGGACTACAATTTTGAAATTATAATATTTTAACCATTGTGAATCAAAGTCCTTTCTAACTTTGGTTGACCCCTCTTAGGATCAATTATATGGAATCATATAACTAAGAGAAGGAAACTCCTTGTTAATGGCTATAGATAGAATATGAGAAGGGGAAAGAGAATCAATTTTTTGGATGACACTTGGTTACTCAATTGTCCCCTGACTTCATTAAAACCCTAAGATATAATCAGACACAACCTCAAAGAGATCATTGGTGAAATGGTGGAGGGACTATTTTTTCAAATTTAAACAATGAAGAAAATGGAAATTTATCTAGCTAGAAACTCAAGACTCTATCACTCTAAAAGTTGTGAAGGAACTAAATCAAAAGCTAGGAAATTTTTAAGCTATCCAAATGGTAAAAGAGGATGAAATTATTTGGTCTATAATAGAAAATGAGGCTTATAGTTTTAAGTCAAAATATTATGTGGAAGTTAGTCTTGATAGTTATGTAATTCCTCAATGGTTTCTTGTGAAAAAGTGTTGACCCTTAAGTAAATATTTTATTTTTTTTAGTAGCATAGAACAAAATGATGATAGTGGATAACCTAATTAAAAGGGGAGTCATGTTGACAAATAGGCATGCTCTTTATGAATTAGATATTGAATATGTGCCTCACCTTCTCATTATCTACCCCTTTAATATAAAGTTGTTTGATTCTTTACTTTTCTATTTATTCTGGCTTGGGTTTTTCCAAACTCTATGCTTGACTTCTTTCTCTAATGGTTTCCCCACTTTTCTAGCCCCTCCCTCAAGATGCTTTGGAGGATCTCAATCCATCACCTTTTTTGGGGGTTCTGGAATGAATACAAAAAGAGGGTCTTCTTTAATAATAAAATTGAGCCCCTTATATTTGGTTCCAATATTTTTGTTTTGATTAAGTAAAATTTTGAGGTTATTTTTAGTATGGCTAACCTTAAAAATTTCTCTAAAGAAGAGGTGACTATGATGTTTCGCGGGTTGGAGAATGGAATGAAGGTAGAAATTTTTTTAAGAAGGTCAATATGAGAGTGTTCAATTTTATTTCACCTAATCCTAATCAATTTAAACTCAATTTTATGGGGATACAAAAGGAAGTGAGTAGAAGAGCAATCAAGTGTATTTCACCCAATCTTAATCGGGTTAAGCTCAATTTGATATGGCTCAAAAGGTATTCCAATTATAACTAGAGATGATGGGGTGATCATAGATATTATATGGATATTTATATATGCTTTTGATAAACCTATTGGTAGTCAAATCAATCACTTTACAGATATCTTAGCGATGTTGTAAGGCATTCATTTTACTAAGGATGTGGGTTTCAGGAGACTAATCATATATGGGGGTTCATTGAATATTTTGAATAGGCTTAGAACTTACTCCAACCCTTATTGGTCTATTGTAAATTAAATTTATGCCTTGCTAACCCATTTTATTGAGCTTCCTTCTCCCACACCTATAAGGAAGGGAACTATATTATTGACTAGTTTTCCAATTGGGATGTTTCCTCGAACATGATCTCTAAGTTGGATAATATAAATGATATCCCAAATTATATAAATAATATTATTAATAATGAAGCTATAGTTTGGGACATAAATGGATCTTAGCCTCACTTTCACCTTCGTGATTACTAATTTACCTTTTTCAATCTCAATGAAGGGGTAATCATGCAAGATTACATTATATTCCATCATAGACCGATGATCATTTTGATGTATCATCTTATCATTACAACAAAGAATGTGATGTATATTTTGATTAAGTTGAGCTTAACCAACATTAATGACATCAGTGTTTCCATTCCCATCTGTTCAAAGCTTTTGATTGTAGGGAGAAGGAAGGGAACTAATGTGAGAAGATTTAGACCCAAGAAAGATAAAGAGTACTATCTTATTTTCTCTCAAGAGATTAATTCCAATAGAGGCCTTTCCTTATATTTCAATGTATTTTTATGGATGATAAGATCTTAAGCTAGTATGGGAGGTGGAAAATCTACAACTGAGCCATCTTCTTGTGAGGCTACTATAAATAAATTTGATTCATGGAAAATTTTACAAAAATGGGGTATTTTTAATTTCATGAAAATCATGAGAGGATATGACCTGACTCTCTAAATCAAATTTATGAGGCCTTCTAAATGCAAGATAGTTTATTTGAGAGGTCTTAAATGGAAGTGTCCTAGGAGTATATTTCTCTAATTACTATAATGGCTATGAAGGGCAGAAAAGTGTTCAAGGATAGGAGAAAAAAGAAGCTTAAGAATAATAATTTATATGGTAAAAATGTTTTTTTGTAAAAATTCCCTAATGGTGATGACATTATACAAAATTCTCTCCCTAGCCCTAGGTGATGGTCAGCTTGTAAATAATCCAATACATCACTTTGGAATGTAAATTATCTAGGATATACTCCTATCATTTAATCATTCTCAACCACTTCAAGAGTGATATCACTATGATCATTTTTTTTCTTATGTCATTGGAGAGATATGTTATAGATATTTAAAGTTTAAAGGAGGATTAGCCACTTCATCTAAGGTTAATTTTGATTTTATTCCAAGGTGCCTTCCCATCCATTTCTCTTGTAGAGTCAAGGTTGGAGATTCAGGGCGATAATGAGGAGGATAGGAATCATGATGATCCAAGTAGGGTTAAGAAATAAATGGGGCCAAAAATAAGGTGGTCAAAATCATCATTCTAACTAATCCTAATAAAAACATAGCAATACCTTGGTAAGTAAAAACTATAGTCAAAGGAAAAGGCAAGGGTGGACCTCACTATAGGCCTAAAATCCTTAGAATGAAGGGAAAATACATCAAGAAAAGTCATGGGAATTTTGAGGGTTTTATGGTTAAGATTATAGATGAAGAAGAGGTCATTTTAATAGTTGAGCTATATTGGA
The DNA here is from genome assembly GCA_037957365.1 of Torreya grandis. Taxonomy (NCBI): domain Eukaryota; kingdom Viridiplantae; phylum Streptophyta; class Pinopsida; order Cupressales; family Taxaceae; genus Torreya; species Torreya grandis. The sequence continues at coordinate 34,963 of JARHVA010006751.1, read as the reverse complement.
TGGTAGATCTTGATCTTACTAGAATGCCTAATTGTTAATTGTGAGGGGGGGGGGGGGGGGGGGGGGGGGGGGGGGGTGGTGTGGGGCAGTGGGTGGGGGGCAATCACCATGGGGATCCAAGGGAGGAGGTGGACATACATAGATCTACCCCTAGTGGGGGTTCAAGGGTAGATCCCTTGAAGAATTATTTTTATGAAAAATGCATTATAAAATATTGTAATATCATATTAAATTTAGACCATTGACTATCAAGTTACAGATCTAACAATAAAAATTATGTTGGTGTATTTTTCCCCTAATATGTAACCCTCCTTTGATATGAGGGCATGGTTCACTACGTGTGAGTGAAGAGGAGATTGTAGTGGATGTATTTCAGGTTTATCCCTTCATTTGTTGGACTGAATGAGAGAAGAACTAGTTATTTTTGTGTGGATGTAGCCCATATTAGTTGAACCATGTTAAATCTGAGGCTCTCTTGTATTATGTTTTCTGCATTTTATTTCCATCTTTATTTCATTAAAATTGCTCTAAATTCTATATTCCTAATAATTGGTACTATAGCTAAAGGTTTATTTGGTAGATAAACTCATAGGAAATGAAGATTCCTGATTTGAGTGGAAGCAATGGGGGTATAATAAAAGTTTAAGGTTGAGAATTTCAACAACAAAAACTACCAGCTATAGAAGATGCAAATAGAGGACTATTTATATCAAAAGAATCTTTTCCTACCATTAGGTGGAATAGAAAAGAAGCCAATGACTATAAAGGATGAAGAATGAGAGGTTCTTGATATAAAGGCACTAATAATAATACAACTATGCCTAGTAGTGTTGGTGGCCTTCAATATTTCAAAAGAAAAGAAAATAGAAGATGTGATAAAGGCATTAGATAGAGTGTATGTAAAACCCTCAGCCTCCAACAAGGTGTTTCTTATGAAACATTTATTTAATATGGAGATGTCATAAGGTGGGTCTATTGATGATCATTTAAATGAATTTAAAATGGTCACAAATTAGTTAAGCTATGTATGAGTAAACTTTGATGATGAGGTTAGGGCTCTTTTGATTCTATGTTCATTGCCAAAAATCTAAAATGTCTTAGTCATGGTTGTGAGTAATTATGTCTCAATTTCAAACATTTTAAAGTTTGATGATGTTATTAGTGATATTCTTAGAGAGGAAATGCAATGGAAAAGCATAGTTGAGACATTAGGTAATACTTTAACTATAGATAACAAGGGAAGACAAAAGGACAAAGGAAATGGCCTAGGAAATCATGGGAAGTATAAGAATGGTAGATCCAAATCTAGAGGAATGTTTGTGTGTTAGATTTTCAACAAGAAAGGACACCTGAATAAAGATTATTGGTTTTGAAAAGGAAAACAAGGGGATGGACAACAAGATAACAATGAGGAATTAAATATAGTATGTGATGTGTTGCAATATGATTTAATCCTCTTATGAAATAATATTAATGATTATTGGGTGTTATATTTAGGGGCTTCATTTCATGTTACACCCCATAGGAAATATTTTCAAGACTATGTTTAAGGTGATTTTGGGTAGGTTTATTTAGGTGATGGTGAACCTTGTAAAATTATTGGAAAGGGTAAGATATAGATAAAATTATAGAAAGGAAATAAATGGTTGATGAAAGAGGTGAGGCATGTTCCTGAGTTGAGAAGAAATCTAATTTCATTAGAGTAGTTGGTAAGTGAGGGAAGCACAGTTACATTTATAGAAAATTTGTGGAAGGTCACTAAAGAATCACTAGTAATAGAAAAAGGAGAGAAGGTAAGTACATTATATTTATATACTAGTAATTTTTACTCTTATATTGATTTAGATTATACAAAAGTGGATACAAAATTATGGTACCACATACTTGGGCACATGAGTGATAAGGGATTTAAATTCTCCACTCAAAGAATTTATTCCCAGATTTGAAGAAGGTGGATTTGGATTTATGTTAGTACTATTTATGAAAAATATGAGAGAGTCAGATTTCCCATAGTTGGGAAGACAAAGAAGGATGAAAAGTTAGATCTTGTGCATATAAATGTATGGATACTAGCTCAGGTATCATCCATTGGTGGCTTTTCTTATTATGTTACTTTTATTGATGATGCAACTAGAAAAGCTTGCGTTTATTACATACAAAAAATATGATGTTTTTTATACTTTTAAGAAAAGTAAAGATTTGGTTGATAATGAGATTGGAAATAAGTTTTAAAGTATCAGATTGGATAATGGAGGTGAATAATACAAAAAGGATTTTGATAATTACTATTCATCCCATGGGATTCATAGAGAGAAGATGGTTTTAAGACCACCACAATAAAATGGTGTGTCAGAAAGGATGAACAAGACAATCATGGAGTGTGTAAGGAATATAAGATTTCATGCAAGGTTGACCTTATAATTTTGGATAGGTGTTGTGGATAATTTTTTTTACTCAATAAATAGAGGGCCTTCAAGTCCTTTAGATAGTCGCATTCCATAAGAAGCATGGATAGGTAAAAAGGTAGATTGTTCTTTTTTAAATACTTTTGATTGTGAAACATTTGTCCATATTGATAAAGAAAATATAACCAAGCTTAAATAAAAATCTAGGAAATGTACTTTTATTGAATATAGAGTTAATTATTTTGGTTACCATTTATAGGATTTTGAAAATCACAAAATCATTAGGAGTAGAGATGTGATCTTTAATGTGAACATCATGTACAGAGACTAGTTGTAGGAAAAGAAACAAGAAAATCCAAATACAAAATATGTAGTACTTGATGAAATCATTGGAAATGAAATTCTAAAAGTGTCAAAAAATTAGAATGTGTAACAAATACAATAGCAATAACAACAACCTCAAAATCTTAAAAGTGTAGTTAGAAGATCTACTAAAGTAGACTCCATAAATGATACTCTCCTTCACTTTATTATTTATTATTGACTAACGGTGGTGAGCCAACAATCTATGAAGAAGAAATGTAGGTAGAAACTAGAAAGAAGTGGGAGCAAGGCATGAAAGAGGATATAGACTCTTTGATACATAACCAAACTTAGGATTTGGTTCAGTTACTTGTAGATAAAAGAGCATTACATAATAAATGGGTTTATAGGTTGAAGGAAGAAGATGGATGCAAAAAGAGGTATAAGTCTATAATTTCTATAAAGGGGTTTGTATAAAATAAAGGTATATATTTTGATGAAATATTTTTTCTAGTTATTAAAATGACTTTCATAAGAACTATTTTAAGTTTGGTAGCAGTATAACATTTGCACCTTGAACAGTTAGACATGAATAATGTTTTCCTTCCTAGTGACTTGGAGGAGGAAATATATATGGATCGACTATAGGGATATGAAGTCAAAGGTAAGGATAAAATGGTGTGTGGGTTGAATAAGAGTTTGTATAGCCTAAATCAAGCTCCAAGGTAGTAGTATTTAAAATTTGACATGTTTATGATAGATTAAGGTTATAATAGATGTCATTCTGAACATTGTGTTTATTTTAAGAGATTAGGTCATGGAAATTATATTATATTGTTATTGTATGTAGATGACATGATTTTTTTAGAATCTAACATGTAGGATATAAATAAACTTAAAAGAAAACTAGTAAATTCATTTGCAATGAAAGATTTGGGTGTTGTAAATCAAATCCTTGGTATGAGAATAAAAAGAGAGAAAAAATAGAAAATTGATGTCATCTCAAGAAGAGTACATCAATAAGGTGTTAGTGAGGTTCAATATGCAATATTCAAAACTAATGAGTACACCTTTGGGAGGGCAATTAAAATTAAGAAAGGAATAATGTCCTAAAATGTAGGAAGAAGTAAATTACATATCCAAAGTGCACTATGCTTCAATAGTTGGAAGTTTAATGTATGATATGGTGTGCACAAGACCAGACATTGCTCATGTAGTGGGAGTTATCAAAAAAATTATGAATAATCTAGAAAAGGAGCACTAGGATGCAGTCAAGTGGATTCTCAAGTACTTGAGAGGGACATATGATAGATAGTTGTTATATGAAGGGTCAAATGTTACCTTACAAGGATATGTTGATGTAGACATGGTTGGAGATTTATATGGCATGAGGAGAACTTTAGGTTATGTATTCATTGTTGGTGACATAATAGTTAGTTGGATTTCAAAATTATAGAAGATAGTTGCTTTGTCAACTATAAAGGTAGAGTATGTTGTAGCTACAAAAGCAACCAAGGAGATGATATGGATGCAACTATTCATGGAAGAGTTGAGGTAGAATCAATAAGATTTTAGGTCATATAGTGATAGCTAGAGTGTGCTTCATTTACCAAATAACTCAACATTCTACTCAAGAACCAAACATATACAAATCAGGTATCACTTCGTTAATTCAGTTTTGGAGGATGGTCAACTAAAATTGGAAAAGATACATATGAGTTAGAATCATGTAGATATGCTAACAAAGGTAGTCAAAAAGGAGAATCTAGAGAGTTGTTCAGCTTCAATAAGTCTATAGGGATAACAAGGAAGTTGAGAAACATGCTAGGGTAAAATTCCAAAGAAATGTCTAAGGAAGAGTTATAGCAGTGACATTACAATAATCAATCTCCAAGTGGGAGATTGTTGGATGATGGAGCCTGATCTTACTAGAATGCCCAATTACTAATGGGGGGTGTGGTGGGGCTTGCCCCATCACTATGCTCAATTCCCCTATTGATTTTTTTTTGAAAAAATGCATTGTAAAATATTGTAATTCATAGTAAATATGGATCATTCACTATTAGGTCACATATCTAATAGTATAAATTATGTTGGTGTAATTTTTCCCTAATATGTAACCCTCCTTTGATATGAGGGCACTTTAATCATGGTGACGCATTGTGTGTGAATGAAGAGGAGATTGTAATGGATGTATTGAAATTTTATCCCTTCATTTGTTAGACTAAATAGGAGAAGAATTGACTATTTCTATGTGGATGTATCCCATATTGTGTGAACCATGTTAAATTTGTGTCTCTTTTGTATTGTGTTTTTTGAATTTTATTTCCATCTTTATTCATTAATATTGCTCTGCATTCTATTTTCTTAAAAATATAGAGGTGGAATAAATTGAGAAGGGAGTGAGCAAAGCCATCAAGAAAGTGGCTCAAAATCCAATCCATATACCCCTTGTTGAGATTTTTTAGGTTCTTATAGAAATATTGTTTTCTTGTTCTCCTCTTATTAGCCTTGATGGGAAGGAATTTTAGTCCAAATTGGATAGTCTACAATAATATGTGACCCTTAAAAAGTTTATACTTACTTAGGTGCTCTAGGACTTAAAATTTATAAATAAGGATTAAGGTGGTAAGGGTCAGGACCAGATGATATCAATTGATATTAATATCCCTCATAGTAATGAAATCACATAATTTAAAATAAGCATTGATGGGATAAGAGAGGAGGTTTTTATCTCTAAATCCAGAGTGAATAGTCTAAAAGTTGAGATGGACCATATCAAAATCAACATTGATAAACTCATGAATCTAACTATGGTAGTTGTTGATAATTATGTGAAGTAATTGGACCATTTCCAATACTCTTTAATTAAGAGGAAATCTAAGTTGTTGGGCATCAGGGAGGAAGGTACAAGTAAATGTATCAGAAGAAACAACCCACTCATTGAATAGAATATCCAAGATTTAGATGCTATAATAAACCACCTCAAGCTTATGAAATATGGGTATAAGACTATCTTGGACATGGAGAATATGACAATCCCTAAGCTCTGATCTAGTTGGTTTTGAGGAATATTTGTTATATTTTTATTGTAGTTTTACTTTTTGTTGGTCCTTATTCTATTTTTTTACTAATTTTGGTCTAGATTTCTTATGTTTAGCCTTAGTAGTCATCCCTTATTTTGTTAGTTTTATTATGTACCAGGGTTTAGGCCTTATCAAAATCTTCCTTTTCCCCTTTATAAAAAATAAAGGTGGTTGGCCCAAACCCATATGTGTAAAAGAATCCATGTGCTTAAAGACACCTAATGCATATTTTTTATTAAATTCATGCAATATATTGGTAAAGAATAAAAATGTATTACATACCTAATCAAAAAGGCAGGTAGTATAAAATCACACCATGAGAAAAAATAAAATAAGTAATAAACTAAGACTATACCTAAGATAAAAATATATATAGGTACAAACCTACACACCATAACAACATTAATAGAAAAATTACATGACCTCTTGATAATGAGAATTGGCAGTGGGGAGGAAGAGGTAGAGTGGGAACATAGAGTGACTCCATGACTTATTTCAACCCCTACATCTATCCCTCTAATCTTAATCCCTTATAGGAGGGTCTTTATGAGTGGAATATGGAGGCACCCTAGTAATAGAAAAAGTGTTGTTACACTAGTTTAAAATGAGAGTGCATAGATGTTCCACATCTATCACTAATTTCCTTTGCTTGCACTTAAATATTTAACATAACATTTGATATCATATAAATCATGTTAGCAATAGATTAATCTTTATCAAGACATTATTTATTTTTTAGATAGGTATTTTCTTTTGATCAGATCTCCAATCAGTCTAAGACACAATTGGGGACCTAAATCCCCAAGTGATCATCTATCACATATACCAAATTTACCAACAATAGCCACAAACACCCTGATAATACCAACGAACGGCCATAATTAACATGTGAATACCATCAATCAGCCATAACCAACCCAAGAATACTAATGATCAACCATAATCATCCCAATAATACCAAAGATCAGACATAATTGGCCCAAGAATACCAACAAATGAATGGACACATGAAGCCTCTAATACCATAGTGAGTTTTTAACCTGGGTGATACTTGAAACAATCAAGTAACTTTCCCAACTCACTCACATCTCATCGGTCTCTAGACATTCTTTATTAAATATAGCATAATTTTTATCTTTTTAAATAAAAAAGAAAATATCAATATGAAAAATATGTAAAATTTACTTAAATATCATAGGGAGCATAGCAAAATCCCATAATAGAACCATGTGCCAAGAAAAGAGTTATAGTCTAAAGGGATTACAAAATGAGTGAATCCACCTCTATGCTTTCTCAGATCTAACATAGATCCAAACAATGGGTTTATGAGACTTAATTTCAACATAAGCAGGGCATTTTGGAGATAAGATCCCCATATGAAGTAATATATCACCCACTAAAATACCTTGGTAGAGTATGTACCATGTAAAAAGGCAAGTTTTGGGCTCTATAACCATAGACTAGATGGTTTGGAATCTATTGCTCCAAATAAAAATAGAGATATTTATATTCTATCTTGTTTAACATCTCCCATGGTATAGTGTTTTGGATCTAACCATTGATAACCAATCTAGGGTTTTTACCAAAGGATTGAATATAGTACAATTCTAATATTCCCACCATTTAGGAGATCTTCTAATTCTAATTTCATGTAAGGCATAGTCTGACATAGCTATCTAAAAATGAAATAACATCCTAATTTTTGAGTTTAAATTTAGTCTTTAAAACTTTCCAACAATCCTATAATTTAGATCATTTGTCAAATATATCCCCATTGACATGAATTACTTTATGAAAGATTTAAAGGGAGGAACCTCATCTGAGTGTTTTCCATTAAAATCAATAATCAAGGACTACCATAAGGAGTGAGTATTAATAGAGAGACATGATCTAAATACATCCCATTTCTAAACCAATATAAATTTAATGGTCTCTCAAGCCTTCCATTTGATTTTAGCCATAAATATATTTTCAATCTTGATAAGAATATAATCAATGAGAAAATATTGAAACCCCAAGTTATTTCAAGATCCTCATCCATAAGGACTGTGAGATGACATGTAGTGATTGAGAAGTAATTTATAATATTCTTTCCCTTTAATGTCCCTAGGGATCCATTTAACACAAAGGAAACTTCTCTACATGAAAATATTGATAAGCCCTAGCCCACCTGTCTCTATGAGTTTACAATAGATGTCCAATGAAGATCTATGAAATTCTTTTTTGTTTTTCAAGTTGGCCCAAATTAAGTATTACAAAAAAAAATTAATTTTACTCTAAGTTTATTTATAAGGATCCCAAAAAAAAAAGGATTAATAAACATCTGTGGTAGAAAAAAATCTGGAACAATTTTGGAACTTTCCTATGTGTTCACTTTTTCTTCAATATCAAGATAACATAGCTCCATATCTTAATCTAGGGACCCTAAAAATCAAAATTAATGACAAAAAAATAAAACATTTTCCCATGATCAATCCATTTCCACTAATAAGCCTCAAGTAAACTAGTTTTAGGGACATAATATTGCCTATAACATAGACTCTTGGTCCATTAAATATTACAGCCAAAAGCCATGCAAAAAACCTAAAGGCATTCCATGGTGTTTTGAACCATGATTTTTTATTCCATAATAGTCAATAATGAGTCATGAAAAAGGTGAACATTAATAAGTTAGTGTTGAAATAAATGGGGGAGAATAAGTCATTTAACTAAACCTCTCAAATCATAATCCCTTAATAAGTATCCAAATCCTTCCACAAATAAGACATGAAAATAAGGAGCTAAGGAGTAGCCTCATTAGATGGGTTGGAAAATAAAAATTCTCAACTTGATGACCATGGAAGGTGAGGCAATCAAACATACCTTCAATGAGAATCCATATAGAGTGAACATATCCAAGACCCAAACAAAGGGCTTATAGTATAGGAAGAATGAAAGGATATTCAATCCTATCATATACATTTTAAAAATAAATTTTAATAAATAAAGCTTTCTTCTTTGATGTGTGACACCATTACATCCCTTCTCAAACAACAGTGATGTTATCTAGGATATATCTACCTTGAAAGAATCCATTTTTCTCTTACTTAGCCATCAAGGGAAGGAGGTACCTAATTCTTAGGAATAGAGACTTGGTAATAATTTTATAAATAACATTCAAGAGTGTTATATCCCTCCAAATTTTTACTTTCTCAAGGTCACTTGCCTTGGAATATTTCATTTTTCAATGAGTATTCCAAGAGATAAATTGGCCATAGCTTCCATATAAACTTTGTGCAAATCATGTCCAACATAATACCATAAGGTTTATTAGAAATTTTATTTAAATCCATCCATACCAATCAATAAGTTATGGATCTCTTCAATACAAATGGAACTATCACAATCCATTATTTGTCCTAGAGTGAGCTTACAAGGAATTACATCAAGACATTTTATTAAATTAATCTCCCTAAGGGAATGAGTTTGAAAATATGTTTATAATGTTAATTAAAGGATTTTAGGATGTCTATAAGACCAGTGAAATAGTTTATAGATTCCTTGATAGCTTTTATTTAGATAGGAGACTGGCAATATCTTAGCTCACTAGATAATTACTTAAAAACTCTAACCCCAATCTTCAACCAATTGATTTAAGCTTGGATTTGAACATCATGAGCTTAATGAATCTTATCTCACTTATTTTTTTTCCTCAATTCAATAGTCTCATTTTGTAGACTCTCATTCATATGGAATTATTAATTTTCCTCAAAAAATCTATTAAACTCCCATGTGTGAAACATTGGCCCTTTTCCCAAACATGGCTAACTATTTTCCAAACACCCTAAGGAAAGTGGTAGTGGAAAAAATGGTGACTTCCCACCAAACAATCTAACCAAAAAAACCATTGGGGAAAGGAATTAAATTTGAAAATTTACTAATATGTTCAAGGGTTTGCTCATGATATACATACTAGGTGTTAATATAAAACCAGTTATTTAAAGTTATGACCAGTAGAGCAAATAATTTAATACATAATTTGATGGGTCAATGGTTGAACAAAATAAAATATATGAACACACTGAATAGCCTATAAAGCTAGTGGGTAAATGAAAAAACATTATGTTCTAAGTTAATGGCTCCATCTAATCTCTTAAGCACTCTATCATTTCCTTGTTGAAAGTTATACCAAGTGAACCAAGGGGTAGGGGTGAAGGTTTTGTGATCATGGTCAGGATCAAAAAACCTAATTTTTTATTGTATATATAACCACATCTCTCATTCATACACACACCACCTCATGGGTAAAGATCCCTCTTTGTCCTATATATACTCCATGTTGAAATATCCATCAATTATCTTGTTGACACTTGGGAATTGTTCTACTAGCCACTACTAGTAAACCATTCATTCCATGGTATTGTTAGAATGTATAGATTAACTATCACAAGGGACTTCCCACAAAATCAAAGACTATAAAAAGTGCATGATTAGATGGGTCTAAACCCTAGTTTTTTAAAAAAGAGGAAAACATTTTCCCTATCATAGATGATATTTATGGATTATATAGCACCTCATTATTTTATACTTAGAAAACACAAACCTTAGTTTTTCCTCTCAATTTTAGACCTCTCCCACCTTCTATAAGTATTGCATATACTCCCCTTCACTATAATTTAGTCTGACTAATCTTATGTTAATGAACTAGGCCTTTTATCTTACCCAAAATACTTAAAATTCACTTATCTTCCACTTCTACAAGTTCTAAGCCTATACCTACTTTCTTGTTCCCTGGACACTAATGTCTAGGACAGACACTAGTGTCAATGCTAGAGTCCTAATATGACACAAGTGTCCAGTGCCCTAAAGTCATATATTTTTAAAATGAAACTTATCCTAATGGTCAACCTAAGTGCTTTAATGTGATTTAATTCTCCAAAGAGATTGATATAAATACTAGATCACCCTCATTCATTCGTCACCTAGCATAGACCTACAAAACCTAGCACATACCAAGGCAACCTATCAAAAGCATTCAATCAAGAATTCAATAAAGAAACACTTTCCTAATTTCTCTTATTATCATATCCATAAAAGGAACAACATAGACATAGGTTTAAAGTACTAAAGGAGCATCCCAAGAGCTTGATTTGCCAAGTTTCAAGCTAGGTCACTATTATAATTACTTTGAACATATTGTATGATTCACATAGAAGATAACACATAAGGGATAAACACATAGTATGATGCCATATTTAGATTATTGGATATGTAGGAAATTATCATTGATAGATGGGTATTTTTGGTTAGATCGACATCATGTGCCCACTAACCCATTTTTCCCCAAGGTCACTCTGAACATGAAGAATTAGGGTTTTACAAATTCATGAGGTTCAATAGTCCATGACCCAAATTTTAATGCACACATTGAAGGAAAAGTCAAACCTAGAAGAATATATGTGGTTGTATATTTTTATAGTGGGTATTATGTAAGAAACAATTGTGTCAAACTCAGACAGTAACATTGATGTAACCATCCCAGGCTGACATTAGTGTCTAGAACTCCAAAAGCATCAGATCTAGAATGTGATGATTATTCTAGAATCATCTTCTAATCTACTATGTTAAAATCATAACCATATAAATATATTAATTCTTTATCATTTTTATATCTAACATAGTTGTACTTTCTATAATTATCCTACTCTTAGCATAAGAAATTCAGTGTATATTTATATCTAAGTTTAGCTCCCAATTGGCCTATTATAGATCTGATTATCACCCTTATGCATTGTCATTTCTATATACCTCTTTTATATTCTAGGCCATTCCAACTTAGAATCCATTTTAGGGTTAAACATTTAGTGAAGCCTATCTTTAAACATCCAACTCTAGGAAAATCAGGGTTTTTTGATATTTTTTATTATTCATCCCTGATTGCTATAATTTTGAAATCATGTTCACTATGAATACCTATTTTAATTATTTTATGTTACAATACCTTATAGTTACTATGGTTTTTTATATTTCATTCTTGGTTAAATCCATTTGATCCATAAAGGTCTCACAACCCATATTCTTGTATACTCCATATTGTTCTAATGTTTACAATGAACTTTTACATGTCACTAAAAAGTGCCAAATGGAGTGCTCACATGTTATATTTTACCTAGGGACTCATCCTCCCTAGGTCATGTTGCCATCCACTCTAAGGATAGCATTTCTAAAACCTCACTCTTGGACTTGCTACACCATTCAACCTATTACAAGGATACCCTTTTGAATGCATTGTGTATGACCCTACTTCCTTGTAATGTTAAACCACCATATGTGGCCTTTATCTTAAATTTAATAAATGGCTGAGCATATTATATCCTTTGAAAAGGAGGATTTACTACCTCAACATATTATAAATAGTTATTTCCTACTCTATATCTAGGTGTGCATTTCCAACAAAATGATAAAATGAGTTCTTTTGGACAATGGTTAAAGACTCAACATTTACAACATATCCTTTCTTTCCTTAATTGGCATTAGACCTTCAAACTTATAACCATCTAATATGAGCATCAAGGGATTTGATAATATTTCAATATAAGTATTGGGGTAAATAACATTGAATATTATTGTGGGTCCCCGTACATTTTCCACTTTATGCCACGTTATGCCAAATGATTTGAACTATAAAATTATCTTGGAATGGATTTGGATACATGAGATGTATGTGGTTCCCTTGAAAATATGTGAATATTTAAAATGTAGTGATCAAGGATTTGTTTAGACATGTTCAATGGACACTAATCCCTTCTAACATTGTGAAATGATATAACAACCCAATAATATTACATTTTAATCCTATAATCTCAATTTTGGTTATTGATATTTACTCAAATATGGATACAAAGGCCAAGGGTTAGGTAAAAATGAGCAATGTGTAGCTTAACCTATTGCTTCTATAAATAATACAAACTAGAAAGGTTTGGGTTTTTCATAAATAACTATAATACACAAATATATCTCTTGTAGTACAATTTGTTTTACAAATGTCACTATAAAATGTATGAATATCTCAAAAACTAAGATCAAATTTGTCAATTTTCATCTAATCAATGAGGAGGCTTCCTCAAAAAATTTGACACTGGATCAATTTCCAATGATGAAGCATTACTAGATTAGTTGGGGTCATATGAGGATCTCCTTTCCTTCTATCATAAAAATAGGTTTTCTCATTCCATCTCTACTCATTCTTACTTTTTTGAGAGACATGATACCAATTTATAACATGATTCATAAAATCATATTCCTAACACACCATTCATCATAGAGAAGTATACTTTGTTAAACGAAGAAATAATCAAGTATAACTTTGGGATAGATAAGGACCCTCTACTAGTTTTACTTGCTACCATGATGTAAGATGATGAAGGAAAACCCTATCATCAAGTCTTCCATGATTTTCCTAAACTCTTTTCTTAGGCTTATTTGGATATGATTGGGATTGACCCATCAATGGAAATGCATAACATACTAATATACCCAACTACAAAATTGGTAAAACAAAAACATTGTAAAATCCATCCTAAAAAGGAATTATTTGTAAAAGATGAAATTTAAAAGCTCTTAGATGTCAATTTTATAAGATTCATTACATAGTATGAATAGGTATCCAATATTATCCCTATCGAAAACACCAATGGTAACATTCGTTGTTGCATTGATTACCATGATTTTAACAAGGCTTATCCTAAAGATGATTTCCCATTACCTAATATAATAATTATTATAGATTATAAATCTAAATATGAGACATTTTAATTTATGGGTGGATTCATATGATATAACCAAATCAAAATTAACACCACAAATTAAAAAAAGACTACATTTACCACTCCTTGGGGTCTATTTTATTATACAATAATATCTTTTGGATTAAAAAAAGTAGGATCCATATTATTGGAAGAATAATCACTGAGAAGGAGTGAGTTAGTCTATCAAAAACTTTCTTTCAATTATAACCAATCATTCATGAACTATGAAAGAAACATTGATATCTAGCAATGCATAAAGGCTATTCACATGAGCATAACACAAGAAAACACACATATGAGTGGGAAACCCTCAAAGGGAATAAAAAATATTGTGATACATGAAAATGGATTATAGTCCTATAAAAAAAAAGATCAAATTCTATTGAGCATAATCAACTTGGAGCACCAACCCCACTGAAAACAAGCACCCACTTGTTTAGCAAGCACCTACTTGCAAGGAAATACCAACTCCTTAAGTGAATCAACACCAACTAAGCCACCTCATGAATTTGTATCACCACATATCTAATATAATATTATGGTCTCATTTCAATACCTCTTTATACTCTACTATGCACTATTTTATTTGCTTCAATTGCATACAATAAATAGGCCTAAATTACCTTGTATATATACAAGTCTCATGGTTACACACCACTTGGTCAACCACACACCTTAAAAATATTAGGTCAGCCATATAATAGGTCTTAAAACATCTTATTAACATGATTCAAAATAAATTTGAACCCTTTTTGGTTTGCAACAACTCAATTAGGCCTCATTTCTCTTTTAAGTCTCATTGAGACCTAATTGCATTAGGTCTATCCTCTTAGCATCAAAATTTGACCCTCTTGGGTCTAGATGTAATTTTAAATCAATAAAAAACCATTAAATAACTTATCCAATAACCTCTATTGACCTTATTCATTCTTTTGTATACCTATATCTTTCGTTCATACCATGAAATCGCTTTTAGGACAAACTTCCTTATTAGGCTTGTGTACCTCCAAAGTTTGTCTTGTAAAAAATGAAACTTAAACACCCTTAAGATATTGAAATATGAAAAATGAAACATTTATATGGATTATCCATGACCTTAGGTTCATCACCAAATTATTTTAATAATTTCACTTAGGAGATAAATTCTCAAGAACATCTCTACAACTCACTCACTCAGAACTTCTAATTTACCTCAAAAACTAGTCATGGTGACTTATACCTCCGACACCTGTGTAGACACATGTCATGAATCCTAATGCATGTAAATGGTCCTATGAGATATTAATACCATACTTATATATAAATACCATATATTCTAATGGTGAATATTGGTCTTGGAAACTAATTTTTTGACCTTATATCACATAGGTTTATCTTAACCAAATAGGTCATTTTGTGAGCAACTTTTTCACCATATTAACTAACGTCCAAAAATTATTCCAAGAATTAAAATGAATTAAAATTCATAAATAAATTCTTCATGCAACTTTTTACATCAATCTCACATGATCAGACCCTCAAACTGATATTCTCATCTTTACCTAGGTTTTACACTATTTGCACCATTAGGTCTGTCAGAGATTGGCTAACTTGGATGACCAAATTAGAACATTTTAAGGATAGAACCTATCTATAAATCATAATAGACATGAAAAATTAGTCTCTATATTATCCTCCCATCCATTTTATTTTCTTAAAAAATAATCATGTATTTAATTGTTTTCTTTCTCATCTAACTAACCACCACCACTTGGAGGTACTTGGTAGAGTTGACTACATACTCCAATAGTTTATCTAGACATTTGAATCCATCTTGAGCTGATTTGAACAAGATATTTCACATCAGGTCCTTATTAGGGTTTTAGGGAGGTTTAACATATATTTTAGTGTTAATGATTGTTTATAAAATACTATCCCTTAAATCCAAAACCAACGCCTAGAGATATTAGCTAGGACCCTTCCCCATCTCTCTTTAGTATCTTAGGTTCTCATTCAGAGGTTACACGTGCCAAACAACATTTGAAAGTGATTTTTAGGTCTTGATACCTCATTTTGTGAACTTGAGAAGGCCTAAAACACTTATTCATGTAATTTCCTTCAAACCATGACCTCAAAATTTGTGAACATGCCTAAAAACTCATCTCACATCTACCCATGCTCACATATGTGTACTTGCATTGAAATATGATCTTCATACCTCAATAGGCCAGATAGGGTCTAAGAGAGGTGTAAGTGTAGGCTTAATTTTAAGGTCTTACCCATAGAGGCTCACCCTAAATCTCTCATGCATGCTTCAATACCTCACATAAATGGTCAAACAATGCCATACAACCTTCGCATGCCTATGTTCATTTATTTTTATGCACATACCTTTTCATGTCATGATTAGGCTCATTATTAGGATTCATATGCACTTTGAAATCAATGACGTATACCTTCATGTAAACATAAGACATTATTTTCTTTCAAAATCTCTTTTTATCTTTCTCTATTTACACCACCCTCTCATGATAATACTCTCTTAATGCACCTTGTCACATCACACACTACCAACTAGGCTTAGTCACCTTTGACACAAACCTTCACAAGATGCACCTTTGACATCAGTGACAATACTCAATAATCTCCCCCTTTGTCATTGATGGAAATAAATATTATAAACTTCTCTCACTGGGTAATATCTCCCTCATTCTTAACTTTATCCCCCTTTGAAATTAATTACAAAGAGATATCTGTAATTTCTTGGATCACACCTCTTATAACAAGAGAACTCAACACATAGGGTTATGAGTTAATGAAGCATCATACAAACATTCTTCCCTATCTCCATTCATACCTTTTCAAAACTACTTTCTCTTGGAGCTAATAAAACACCTGGTTAGCTCCCCCTAAGCACTTAACTTCCTTAATGACTAGTAGGGGTAGGAATTATACCCAATTCCTATCTTAGTTTTTCAAATGTTACTTTTGGAAGTGGTTTAGTCAAAATATCTTCAATATGATCCTTTATAGAAACATATTCAAGTTTAACACTTTGTTAACTTACTTGTTCTCTTAGGACATGATATATGATGGGAATGTGTTTAGTCCTTGAGTACATTATAGGATTTTTTGAAATGTTTATTTCACCTATATTATCACAATAGATAGGTCTAGGACTATCATACTCTACCTGATACTCTTTTAAGGTTTATCTCATCCATAGGACTTGAGTGAAACATGTAGCTATTGTAATTTATTTGGCCTCACAAGTAGATAATGCCATTGATGGTTGATTCTTACTTATCCATGATACTAGGCACTATCCTAAGAATAAAGCTCCTCCACCAATGCTCTTCTTATCATCTAGACTCCATGCCTAGTCTACATATATATAGGCTATCAAGTTAAACTCCTTACTCTTTGGGCACCACAATCCAAACTCCAAAGTCCCCTTGAGATACCTAAGTATCCTTTTAGCTACTTACAAATGATTTCCCTTTGGGTATGCTTGAAATCTTCCCAAAATACCTACTACTTGAATGATGTCAGGTCTAGAGGTATTAGTGTATAGCAAACTTCCAATCATTGACCTATATGATGTGTGATTGACCTTTGTAGACTCACCTTCCTTTTTTAACTTACACCCTATGATCATATGTGTGCTAACAACCTTGCAATATTCCATCTCAGATTTATTCAATAACTCTCTTATGTACTTAGCTTATGAGATGAATAGTCCTTTTATTTATTGATTGATTTATATCCCAAGAAATAATGATAGTTCTCCTAGCATGGACATCTCAAAATTATTCCTCATAACATATACAAATTTTTTAATCATGTTCTCACTATTTCCACCAAATATGATGTCATCGACATAGAAAACTACTATCAATTGATGGTCATATCTTGTCTTTATGTATATATTACTATCTGAAACTCCTATTTTGAATCCTTGGTCTAATAGATACCTATCCAATATGGCATACCAAACTCTTGGAGATTGATTTAGACCATAAAGAGCCTTTTTCAATCTACAAACATAGTCCTTGTTACCTAATAGTGAGAAAACCTTAGGTTACTATATGTACATCTCTTCCAAGTTGCCATTCATAAAAGCAAATTTGACATCCATCCAGTACACATTGAACCCTTTAAATCCTACATATGATAGAAACAATTTGATGGCCTCTAATCTTTCTATTACAGCAAAGGTATCCTCAAATTCTACCCCTTAAGCTTGTGCATACCCCTTTCATACCAATATATCCTTGTTCCTAGTGACTTCTCCATATTCATTCAACTTGTTCCTAAGCACCCATTTTGTACCAATGGCATTCTTATCTTTAGGCTTAAGAACTAGATCCCAAGTCTCATTCTTTTCTATTCAGTCTAACTAAACATTCATAACACCTATCCAAAACTTATCTTTGCTTGCTTCTACAAGGTTCTTAGGTTAAATTTTAGACAATAGTGAAACATTCTCTTGATTTAGGTTACTTATCAGTATTTTCCTTATTTTCATACTTGTATCCTTATTTCAAATGATTTTTGATTCAGGATGGTCTCTCTAAATTTGTCTTGAAGGACCTTTTGAATCTTGTCTTTCCTCAACTTCTTATTCCTCACCAATATTTAGTTTCCTCTTTATTATTGAAGTCCAAATTTTCTAATGTATCCTTTGACTATGAGTGTGACTTCTTAGAACTTGTCTCATCAACCTCCACATTGGTGTTTTCCACTATCTTCTACAACCTTTTATTATAGAATCTATAGGCTAAGCTGATTGATGAGTATCCTAAGAATATACCTTCAATCAAACCTAGAATCAAACTTACCTAAGTCTTACTCATCTCTTTTGTTGGAATAGTTGATCCAAACACTCTAAAGTATTCCACATTATCAGGTCTACCTTTCCATAGTTCATAAGGAGTCTTATTATCATTAGTCCTTATTTTTACTCTATTTAAAATGTAGATTGTAGTGTTTAGTGACTCTCTCTAGTATCCTTCAGTTAACCTTGACTCATTTAGCATAGTTATTTCCATCTCTTGAACTATCTTATTCTTTCTTTCCACTACCATATTTTGTTGAGGTGTCATAGATGTTGATAATTGTCTCCTTATCCCATGGACCTCATAGAAGTCATAAAACTCATTGTACCAAAATTCTTCTCCTTTGTCATATCTCAAGCATTTGATCTTTCCATTCTTATCATTCTCAACAAGAGCCTTGAATGACTTTGAACTTATCAAGAGCTTTTGAATTTTCTTTCAAGAATTCTACCCATTTCATTCTTGTGTAGTCATCTATAAGTAACTCCAAATGTATTATAGTAGAGTACTACTTAGACTTAAACCTTCTTATAGTTTTCTTACCTTGTTGACATAACTTGCAAAGTATGTTGTAGGTTTGGTGATTTGATGCATGTTCTTCACAGACTTTTTAGAGATTATCTTGACCAAATTATCAAAGTTTAAGTGTCCCAACCTTCTATGTCATAGCCAACATTCATCCATATTTATCATAAATCATATCTCCTTTTTTATCTCATTTAATACATATATATTGTTCTCAATCCTCTTAGCATTGGCAATTAGTCTTCTTCATATAGCTCTCCTTATATCACACCCTCTGCCATGAAAGGTTAGTGTGTGTCCTTGGTTGCACATTTGAATTACACTAATCAGGTTATGTTTCAAACCTTCAACATAAAACACATTCTCTATCTTGGTCTTCCCATTATCCAAACTCAATATAGCCTTGCCAACAATATTGGTAGTTATGTTATCTCCAAATCTCACTATTCTTGTAGAATTCTTCTTCAATGAGATGAAATTTATCTTATCTCCTATCATGTGGCTTGAGAAACCACTATCTATATACATGTTCATGCCTTCACATTGAATGTGAAAGGTAGTTTGAGCTAGGATAAACTCTTCTCCTTTAGTCTTCTGCTCCTTCACATTGTCCATAGGGTGTAACTTCTTGATCCGCTTCTTAGTGGTATGACCATATAGTCTTTTGTCTTGACTAATCTTCCACATATGCCTTATCTTGAAATTGCTTACAATATGTCCTCTTTAATCATAATTATATCATATAATTTTAATTCTACTATAGATATGTGTATTAATATTATTCCTCTATGAGGAATTGATTTTATCATGATGTCTACAGTCCACAGTCCTATGTTCATACCGATTTCATAAGAAACATTAACCATTAAAAGGATTCACATACCTTGTTTGTCTAATTTTGAATGATGCACTTATACATTTGTTGTCTCTTGAAGGATTCAAGTTCTTCTTGACTTGTTGATGATCAACTTGAGTCTTTGATTTGAGATTTTTTGTATAGGTCTTGACTTTTTTGGTACCATCATTTCTTGATCATCCATTGTTCTTTGAGGTTTGACTCTCTTTTTTTTCTTTTTGATCTTCTTTGAACCTAAGACTGATCTTATCACATGGAGACATTTGATTATTAAAAATATGACCAATAACTTTAGTACTCATTTCAAAATTTTGATGTGTCTTCAACTTGACTATTGCTTGATCCAATTCTTCCTTTAAAGACTCTATTTCTATTCCAAACTTTATACATTCTTCCTCCTTGGTATTAAAACTTGAAATGGAAATTTAAATCTAAGTTTCCAAATGTTTGATGATCTCCTCATGTTTATTGGTGTTGTTTCTTAGTCTCTCTTCAAAGATATTGATTTGTTACCCATAACTCTTAGCTAATGATATTAATTTTTTATTATTCCTTATGTGGAACTTTAACTCCTCTAGAACACTCACCAATTATGCCTTAAGTTTTACTTTAGCCTCTTCTTCATCTAATTATTTATCATCCATAAGAATTTTCCCTTTTTAACAACCCTCAATGTCTATTTCTAAATCCATGAATAAGTTTTCATTGTTATCATGATCATTACTATCATCTTCACTATCAGATGTACTTGTGTCACTTACATCAGATGAGATATTATCTTCTTTGGTATAGAAACTTCTCTTATTAATGAATGACCCTTTCTTGCCTTCATAATTCCTAAAACCCTTTCTATTCTTGTTAAGCTTGTAGACCTTCTTATCATCACAATGATGTTCATCATGTTCTCCATCATGCTCATTCTTATCCTTATTAGGACATTTAGATGCAAAATGACCAATATTACCACAATTGAAGCACTTCAATGGCAACTTTCCCTTATAATTACCTAATATTTTTCTTAGTTTTTTTTATAAACATGGATTCTATATTATCATCATCAATGTCCATGTCAACATCATCCTTGGCCTTTTTACCTTATGAATTTTTCTCAGATTTTAATGCAACTTCCTTATTGGAAGGTCTTCCATCACTTATTCTCATTTCATAGTTAGTCAAGATTCCATGAAGCTCATCCATATGTAGTATGTTAAGATCTTTGACCTCTTCCACAATAGAACCTTTGAAAAAAACTTAGATGTCATGGATATCAATACCTTTTGTACTAATATTGATTCTTCCAAATTCTCTCATAGACCTCTGATGACATTTACCACTTCATATACTCTTAGTGAACCTAGCTCTGATACCAATTTTTAGGATCTTAGAGTATAATTGATTACTTTTGTGTAAGCAACTAAACATATAATTAAACCAAAAGTAATAAGTAACTAGAAATCATAAACAACAAATAATAAGAGATACAAGAAACAACCAATCTTGTATTAAACTCTTCCAAAAGGAAATACAATGAAGAAATCTCTTTCTCCTCACACCTCGTAGATGTACAGTAATTCTCCCTCAAGAGTTCTCTCCCTCTCTCTATCAATGACAACCAATTCAATTACTTGAATTGTCTACCCTTCTTGACACTCTACTCAATTGTTGTTGTACATGCTATGAGGATCTAAACCTATTATATAGTATACTACAACACTAGGGTTCATGAGCCATGCATTCACCACCATTAGATCCACCTCTTAATCAAAGGCTCAAATCTATTTGCTAAAAATATAACCTCCTAAAATTAGAAAAGCTGAAAATGCACATCTAAAAATAGTAGTTCTGGAAATGCACAGAAGTCAGTGTCAGTCTGAAGATGACCGATGTTAGCCAATCCATAACCGATGTTGGTTACTGTGTAGCTAAAGATAATTGATGTTGGTCGACCCCTAACTGATGTCAGTTGGTTTTGATCGATGTCGGTTACTGTGTAAAATCAACAACCTCCACATTAACTCATTGGTGAAGCTTTTAGCTCCATAACTTGACAATCTCCCACTTGGAGAAAACAACTGCACCTATACCTATACAGCAACATCCTCTAAACATCTCTGGATTGTTTCTCCCTCTTCAAGTTCAATCTTGAAGACCAACAAAATTTGAATGAAGATTCAACTTCTCCTTTGTTATCAGCTTTGTTAACATATCAACAGGGTTCTTATCTGTATAGATCTTTTCCAGCTTCAACTATCCATCCTCCAATACCTATCTAATGAAGTGGTACCTAAGCTCTATATGTTTGGTTCTTGAATGAAAGGATAAATTCTTTGCCAAATGAATTGCACTTTGACTATCACTGTACAATCTGCAACTCTCTTGCTCCTTTCCCAACTCTTCCATGAACTGAGTCATCCAAATCATTTCCTTGCTAGCCTCTATGACTGCAATGTATTCTGCCTCTATAGTAGACAAGGCAACAACCTTCTGCAACATTGAAATCCAGCTAACTACCATTCCACCAATAGTGAATGCATATCATGTGGTGCTCCTCCTGCCATCCAAGTCACCTGCCATATTCGAATCTACATACCCATGTAGAGAAGTGTTTGACCCTCCATAGCATAAATGCCTACTGCTGGTCCCTCTTAGATATCTGAGAATCCACTGAACTACTTTTTAGTGTTCCTTTTTTGGATTGGCCATAAACTTGCTAACAACTCCCACTGCTTGGGCAATATCTAGTCTAGTACATACCATTGTTTACATCAAGCTCCCAATTGCTAAAGCATATGGAACTCTGCTCATCTACTCAACCTCATCATGTGATTTAGGACACTGTTCTTTTCTCAACCTGAAGTGTCCAGCCATAGGTGTGCTTACTAGTTTTACATCCTACATATTGAACCTCTCCAACACCTTATTCACATAATCCTCTTGAGACAAAATCAAACTGTGATTTTTCCTGTCTCTCTTAATACTCATGCCAAGAATTTTCTTTGCTACTCCTAAATCCTTCGTGGAAAGTGTGTGAGCTAATTTTACCTTAAGCTCAATAATTTCCTACATGTGTGAACCTACAACAAGCATATCATCTACATACAATAATAGGATAATATAACTACCATTATCCAATCTGTTGAAATAAAAACAATGGTTAGATTGACATTTACTAAAGCCATGCTCTGTCATAAACCTGTCAAACCTCAAATACCATTGTCTTGGAGCTTGCTTAAGACCATATAAGCTTTTCTTCAACCTGGCCTTATGTCTCATTTGTTCATTCTCTCCTTCCTTTAACTTGTATACCCATTTGTTTTTCAGTGCTTTCTTTCCGACTGGAAGCTCAACCAAATCCCACCTATGGTTCTCTTCCAAAGAATCAATTTGCCCATTCATGCCATGCTCCCATTGTTTCCTAGATTCTACCTACATTACCTCATCAAAAATTTATGGTTCTCCACCATCTATGAGAAAAAAGTAGTATAAATAAGGGGAATAATGAATTAGAGGTTTACTTACCCTTTCAGACCTCCTTATGGGCGTTTGAGACTCATTTACAGCTTGTTGTCTGCCCAAATTTTCTTTTGACAGTGACCGATCCCAATCATCTCTGATCGATGTCGGTCTGCATCTGACTGATGTCGATTCCACCTGACCAACATTGATTTCCACCTGACCAATGTCGATTTATGCCTGACCAATGTCAGTTTCCACCTGACTGACATCGGTCTCTGTGTTTTCCTATGAGTGATGATTTTTACCCGCGAGCTCATTTTGGATCATAACCTCTTCCAAATCAAGATTGCCTTGCTCAAAATTATTTAGCCTCTTGAGTTGATCACTGTACATCACCTTCTCATTGAAATCCAAGGATTTTTATTTCTTAAATGTGTCAAAAACATCATATTTCCTCTTTATGCAAGAAACCCATACCTTTTTTGTAGCATCATCAATGAAAGAAACATAATATTGTGATCCTCCAATAAAATCTACCTGAGTTGGTTCCCACACGTCTGTGTGAATAAGCTCTCCAACTTGTGCTTCTTATTTGTTGACCCAATATTGAGAAACCTTACTTTCTTCTATTTCCCAAAAATACAATGCTCACAAAAATCTAGATCTATGTTTTTCAAATATGAAAGCTTACCTTTTGACTTAAGAACTTTCATTCCCTTCTCACTCATGTGACCAAGCCTACAATGCCACAACTTTACATCTACATCTGAAGTAGATAAAATAGAAGGAGAATAATCAACAATACAAGTAGATAGATAAAGTGTACCTACTCTCTTACCTCTTGCTAATAGAAGTGCACCCTTGGAAACTTTCCAAGATTCAGCTGTGGGAGTTACTGTGCAACCCTCATCACCCAACTTTCCTATAGAAATCAGATTCCTCTTAGGATGGGTACATGCATGACATTCTTCAACACCCATGTGTTGTCATTCTGCAATTTCAGCTGCACTTTTCCTTTGCCAACAATTTTACAAGGCTCATCATCCCCTAAATAAACTTTTCCAAAATCTCCATGGACATAATCATTGAAAAATTCTCTATTTGGGGTTGCATGGAAAGAGGCACCAAAATCTAAAACCCATGATTCTACTTTATTATCCAAAGAAAATATAAGAGCATCTTGTGCAACAATACCTGCAACTTTTGCTTCTTTATTACCTTCATGCTGATTTTCTTTGATATCCTTCAACCAACAATCTTTCTTTGCATGCCCTTTCTTTCCACAATTCTAGTAGGTTATTCTTCCATTTCTGGATTTGGATCTACTTCCCATCTTTGACCTTGATTTCCCTTGCTTGCCTTTCTCTCTTTGCTTTCCCCTACTTTCAACACTTAAAGCATTACTTGATGTTTCCCCTGTGCTTTTCTTGTGAATTTCTTCATTCAAGATTACACTAACAACATCATCAACTTTCAAGATATTTGAAGCAGATGCAGTATTACTAACTGCCATTACCAAACTATGCCAACTTTTAGGTAAAGAGCATAAGATTAAGAGAGCCTTAATTTCGTCATCAAAAACTATTTTGACTGAATTTAACTGATTTACTATTGCATGGAAATCATTAAGATGACTAGATACAAATCCACCTTCCTGCATTTGCAAATTAAATAATTGCTTCATAAGATATACCTTATTCAAAGTTGAGGGTTTTTCATATAAATTTGCCAAAGTATCTATTAACTCTACCATTGTCTTTGCCTGTGATAAGTTGGAAATCATATAAGATGTCAGGCTCAACCTTATAGATCCAAGAGCCTTTCTATCAAGAACATTCCATTTTTCATGTTTCATATCTATGGGCTTCTTTGAAACCCCACCCAACGGTAAATACAGATCTTTCTAATACAAATAATCTTCAATCTGCATCCTCCATAATTGATAATTCTTGCCATTGAATTTCTCCATTCTTATTTTACTTTCTTTTGCCATTGCTTTGCTCCCACTCAATCAGAAACTCTTATGAGTGAATTCTGTAATCAACAAACACTAACACGCTCTGATACCACTTGTTAGTGTTTGGAGCTCTGATACCAGTTGTTAGTGAACCTAGCTCTAATACCAATTGTTAGTGAACCTAGCTCTGATACCAATTGTTAGGATCTTAGAGTATAATTGATTAATTTTATATAAGCAACTAAACACGGAATTGAACTAGAAGTAATAAGTAACTAGAAATCAAAAATAGCAAATAATAGGAGATATAAGAAACAACCAATCTTGTATTAAACTCTTCCAAAAAGAAATACAATGAAGAAGTCTCTTTCCCCTCACACCTCATAGATGTACAGTAATTCTCCCTCAAGAGTTCTCTCTCTCTCTCTATCAATTACAACTAATTCAATTACTTGAATTGTCTACCCTTCTTGACAATCAACTCAATTGTTGTTGTACATGTTATGAGGATATAACCCTATTATATAGTGTACTACAACACTAGGGTTCATGAGCCATGCATTCGCCACCGTTAGATCTACCTCTTAATCAAAGGCTCAAATATGTTCACTAAAAATAGAACCTCTTAAAATTAGAAAAGCTGGAAACGCACATCTAAAAATAGCAGTTCTAGAAACGCATAAAAGTCAGTGTCAGTCTGAAGATGATCGATGCCAGCCAATCCATAACCGATGTTGGTTACTGTGTAGTTGAAGATGTTAGGACCCCAGCTCATAAAGAGCACAGTTTATTACCTTGTATAAGCAACTAAACACGGAATTAAACCAAAATCACAAGTAACTAGAAATTCAAAAATAACACAGAATATGAGAGATAATACCCAATTATATTAATACTCTTCCAAAAAGAAAATTACAATAAATAAGTGCCACACTCTTCTTACACCTCTGAGGCTTCCCACACCTCTAGGACTCTTAGTAATTCTCCCTCAAATCTCTCTCTCAATTATGGTCACAACAAACAACTCAAGCACAGAGCTATTGTTCACCTCCAACCAGTCAGTAACAATACTGTCAGTACAACTGAGTACTTGAAGTACTCCAAGTCTGAGTACACTACATACTCCAAGTAGATCTCACCTGATCTTGCTACATGTGTTTCTGATCTCCCTGATCTTGCTACCACCTACAGATCAACCTGGTTCTACACACCTACAAAACTAGACCTTGTACACACACACACACACACACACACACACACACACACACTTGCAGATCAACCGACCTTACTTACACATGTAGATCTCACCTGATCTTATTATACCGCAGATCAACCTGGCCTTACACAACCTACCGACTGAGATCATACACACATGAAGACTCCTGCTGATTCTCTAAACTAGCACCCCTATGGATCTTCTACAAGATCTTGCTCTCCCACAGATCTACCTAATCATACACACTTGGCACTGTGGCACTATGAGGAGCCAACCTTGCTCTCTTCCCTCTGAAGGAGCTAACCTTGCTCTCTCTATTTAGCACACTTTACAATATAGCGCATGGGTCTATTAAATAGCTCCCATACAAATAATAATTAGACTTCTAATTACAATAATTAGAACCGTAGCTCCAAGACTAAAATTAGTCTTTACCATGCAAACTAATTATCTGTCCAAAAATAGACTAGTTTCAGAGATGCATGCAAACGCATGCACACATAGGCTGCTGACGTCGGTTCCTGTCTAACCAATGTTAGCCAACCCATAACTAATGTTGGTTATTGTAACACTGAAGATGACTGACGTCAGTTGATCAGACCGATGTCGGTTGCCTACAACTCAGCAACCTCCTTCTGTTTACATCTGGGTGAAGCTTTTAGCTCCACAACCTAACAATCTCCCACTTGGAGATAAATAGCTGCACCTGTACCTATACTTATACATCATCTAATCTATTTTCTAACTTGTATCCCTCTTCAAGATCAATCCTGAAGACCAACCACCACACATCTTGTGGTGCACCGCATGTCATCCAAATAACCTGCCACATTCGAATCTACATACCCATGTAGAGAAGTCCCTGACCCTACATCGCATGTATACCTGCTACTGGTCCCTCTCAGATCCCTGAGAACCCATTGAACTACTCTCCAGTGCTTCTTTGATGAATTAGCTATGAACTTGATGACAACAACTGCTACTGGGGCAATAACAGGTCTAGTAAAAATGTACTTAGCCTCATCATGTGAATTGGGACCCTATTCTATGAACTATCCATCCATAGGTGTGCTAACTGATTCTGCATCCTACATCTTGAACCTTGCCACTACCTTATTCACACAATCATCCTGAGACAACATCAACCTGTGATCTTCCCTGTCTCTAGGAATACTCATGCCAAAGAATTTCGCTGCTCCCAAATTCTTCATGACATACCACTGAACTAACTTTACCCTTAGCTCAGTAAATCCCTGTATGTATGTACCTGCAATAAACACATCATCCACATATAGTAATAAGATAATGTCGCAACCATTATCCAACTTGGTAAAGTAAACACAATGGTTACAATGACATTGACTAAAGCCATGCTTTGTCATCCACCTGTCAAACTTGTACCACTGTCCTGCAGCTTCCTCAAGACCATATGACCTAGTCTTCCATCTCACATGTCCATTCTCTCTCTTATTTAACCAAGGAATCCATTCATCTTTTAGTGCTTTCTCTCCAGTTGGCAACTCTACCAAATCTCCCGTTTGGTTCTCATCCAAAGAATTCATGCCATGCTCCCACTATTTTCTAGATCCTACCTACTCTTCAGTGAGCAACAAGTATAAAGAAGGGGAATAATGAATTTGAGGCTTACTTACCCTTTTAGTCCTCCATGTAGGCATTTGAGACTCTTTGACAGCTTGCTATCCACCCAAAATCCATTCTAGTGACCGATGTTGGTCACCACCCAGTCTGCATCTGACTGATGTCGATTTCATGCGACTGACCTAACTGTCGATGCTGGTTCTCTGACCGACATCGATCGCCACCTACCCTACACCACCAACTTTACCTATCTTCACATGACCGATGTCGATAGCTATCTATTCAATGTCAGTTCTTCCTGACTAATGTCGGTAACTATGTTCTCCTATGAGTGATGACTTTTTACCTGCGAGCTCACCTTGGATCAACAACCTATCCAAACTACCCTGCTTAGAGTTATTCAGTCCCATCTGCTAATCTTTGTCTATCATCTCCTCCATAAACACCAAGGCTTTCCAATTCTTAAGTTTGTCAAACACATCTAACTTCCTCTTAAGAACATGCATCTCCTTCTTGCTCATGTGACCAAGCCTACAAAGCCATGTCTTTGCAACAGAAGAAGAATCAATAACACAAATAGGTAGATAAAGAGTACGTACTTTCTTACCACTAGCTAATTCAAGTGCATCCGCTATGAGAGTTATTGTGCATCTCTCATCACCCAACTTTCCTAAATAAATTAGCCTCATCTTCAGAATTGGGACTTGCATGACATCCTTCAACACCCATGTGTTGGCCGTCTGCAATTTCAGCCACACTTCCCCTTTGCCAAAACTTTGACAAGGCACACCAGCCCCTAAATAAATCTTTCCAAAGTCTCCATGGACCTTAACATGGAAAAATAATCTATTTGAGGCTGCATGAAAAGAGGCAACAAAATCTATAAACCAAGATTCTATTTTATCCAAGGAACATACCAGAACAATCAGTGCAACAATACCTGCAACACATGCTCATTTATTTCCTTCATGCTGATCTACTACCAACCAACAATCTTTCTTGACCTACTCTTTCTTTCCATAACACTGTAATTGATCATTCTTGCTTTTGAATTCCTCCATACTTTCTTCTACCATTGCTATACTCCCACTCAATCAGAAACCCCTGAGAGTGACCTATAATCAACACACTTAACAAGCTTTACCACCTGTTAGTGAACCTAACCTCACTCTAATACCACTTTGTCAGGACCCCAGCTCATAAATAGCATAGTTGATTACCTTTTATAAGTAACTAAACATGAAATTAAACTAGAATCACAAGTAACTAGAAATTTAGAAATAACACAGAATATGAGAGACAATACCCAATTGTATTAATACTCTTCCAGAAAGAAATTACAATAAAAAAGTGCCACACTCTTCTTACACCTCTGAGGCTTCCCACACCTCTAGGACTCTTAGTAATTCTCCCTCAAAGCTCTCTCTCAATTATGGTCATAACAAACAACTCAAGCACAGAGCTATTGTTCACCTCTAACCAGTCAGTAACAATACTGCCAATACAATCGAGTACTTGAATTACTCTAGGTCTGAGTACACCACGTACTCCAAGTAGATCTCGCCTGATCTTGCTACATGTTGTGTTTCTAATCTCCCTGATATTGCTACCACCTGTAGATCAACCTGGTTCTGCACACCTGCAAACCTAGACCTCGCACACACACACACACACCTACAGATCAACTGACATTACTTACACATGTAGATCTCACTTGATCTTGCTATACCACAGATCAACCTGGCATTGCAAAACCTATTGACCGAGATCATACACACATGAAGAACCCTTCTGATTCTCCAAACCAACACCCTTGTGGATCTTTTACATGATCTTGCTCTCCCATAGATCTACCTGATCATACACACTTGGCACTGTGGCACTATGAGGAGCCAACCTTACTCTCTTCCCTCTGAAGGAGCTAACCTTGCTCTCTCTATCTAGCACACTTTACAATACAGCCCATGGGTCTATTAAATAGCTCTCATACAAACAATAATTAGACTTCTAATTACAATAATTAAAACTGCAGCTCCAAGACTAAAATTAGTATTTACCATGCAAACTAATTGTTCATCTAAAAATAGACTAGTTTTGAAGACGCATGCAAACACATGCACACACAGGCTGCAGACGTCAGTTCTTGTCTGACTGATGTCAGTCGACCCATAACCGACGTCGATTACTGTAACACTAAAGATGACCGATGTCAATTGATCAGACCGACGTCAGTTGCCTGCAACTCATCAACCTCCTTCTGTTTGCATCCAGGTGAAGCTTTTAGCTCCACAACCTAACAGAAGATAACCGATGTCAATCGACCCCTAACCAATGTCAGTTGGCTCTAACTGATGTTGGTTACTATGTAAAATTAGTAACCTCCACATTAGCTCATTGGTGAAGCTTTTAGCTCCATAACTCAACACTTTGATGGGTTTACAACTCTTCCAACTTAACTTTAATGCCTCCTTCATAAATGGTATTTAAATTTTACCAAATCGATTTGGATATATCACAATGCATGACCTTTATAAATTTTACCTTTGAAAGATCATAAAGGATGGTATTCATTGCCTTAGAGTTGTTCACACTTGCCTTCTTGACTACTATGTCAGTTGGTGGTGTAGAAGGTGGAGTGAATCCATCAACAATAGATTACCATATCTCATAACCTAAGTACATTATATAAGTTTTAATTCTAATGCTCCAAAATGCATATTTAGTCCCACTAAAGAGAGGATCCTTATTGGTTGAGAAACATCCTTGTACCTGATGATTAGACATGTTTGTGCTTTTAGGATCTCCTTTAAGTTGTTAGGCTTGATTAAAAGGACCAAGATATAATACTAATTGTTAGAATCACAATAATTGAAGGGTTGGTAAATCAGTGTATCAAAAAAAATCTTTCAATTATAACCAATAATTCATGAACCATGAAAGCAACATTGATATCTATCAATGCATAAAGACTATTCATATGAACATAACACAAAAAAACACAAATACGAGTGGGAAACCCTCAAAGGGAAGAAAACACATTATGATACCTACAAATGAAATAAATTACTATAAAACAAAATATGAAATTTTGTTTATAACCAACTCAACTTGGACCAGCAACCCCAATGAAGTCAAGCACCCACTTGATTGGGCTTTAATACGTACCTACTTGTAAGCAAGCACCAACTCCCTAAGTGCCTCATCACCAATTTAGCCACCTCATGAATTGTTATCACCACACATTTGCTATAATATTATGGTCTCATTTAAATACCTACTTCTTCTCTACCAATCAAGACTTTATTTGATTCAATTGCATACAACAAATAAGCCTAAATTGCCTTGTATATATACAAGTCTCATGGTTACACACCACTTGGTCAACCAAAAACCTTCAAAATTTTATCTAAGTCATATAATAGGTCTTATAACATCTTATAAACATTATTAAAACTAAATTTTGACCTTTTTTTGTCTACAACAACTCAATTAGGCCTCATTTCTCTTTTAGGTCTTATGGAGACCTAATTACATTAGGTCTATCCTCTTAGCATCAAAACTTGATCCTCTTGGGTTTTGATGGCCTTTTACATAAAAAAAAAAGTATTAAATAACTTATCCAATAACATATAGTGACCTTATCCATTATTTTTTAGACCTAAATCTTTAATTCATACCATGAAAGCTCTTTCAGGGCAAACTGCCTTGTTAGGCCTGTGTACCTCAAAATTCTATCTTACAAAAAATGAAACTTAAGCACCCTTAAGCTATTAAATTTTGACCAAAAAAAATGTATATATATTATACATGAACTTAGGGTTATCATAAAATTCTTGGAACACTTTTACTCAGGAGATAAAGGCTCAAGAATCTCTGAAACTCACTCACTCAGAACTATCAATTTATCTCAAAAACTAGTCATGGTGATTTAGACCTCCAACACCTTTATAGAAAATTTTAATGACTCTTGATGAAATTAAATTATCCTATGATATCTCTTGACAATCCTCAAATATAAATATCATATGGTATAATGTAAAATATTGATCTTGTAGACCAATTTCTTGACCTTATATCACGTAGTCTTATCTGAACTAGACAGGTCATTTTGTGAGCAATGTTTTTACCATATTAGATAACCTAAAAAAAATTCCAAGCATGAAAAATAATTATAAGTAATAAATAAACTCTTAATTCACTTATATATCAATATAATATGCTCAAACCCTCAAATCCATCTTCTTATCTCTGCCTAGGTTTTGCACTATTTGCACCATTAGGTCTGTTTGCAACTAGCTAACTTGGATGACCAAATTAGAACATTTGAAGGATATAACCTATCCATAAATAATCATAGACATCAAAAATTATTCTATATATTCTTCTACCATCCATTTTATTTTCTTAGCCAATATAACTTTTGAGAGATATAATAATTTCTTGATAAATAAGCATGTATCTATACATTTTCTCTCTCACCTAACTAACTACTACCACTTGGAGGTACTTGGGAGAGTTGAATACATGATCCAATAGTATATATTTAAATTTTAATCCATTATGATATGATTTAAATAATAGATTCACATCATGTCCTTATTAGGGTTTTAGGGAGGTTTAACATAGGTTTTGGTGTTAACGAGTGTTCATAAAGGACTACCCATTATATCCAAAACTAATACCTAAAGATCTTAGCTAGGACGCTTCTACATCTCTCCTTATCATCTTAGGTTCCCATGTAAATTTTAAACATGCCAAAAAATGTCTAAAATTTCATCTCAAGTCTTGATACCCTATTCTATGAACTAAAAAGGGCCTAAAACACTAATTTACCCCCGCTCCCCGATGCCCGCCCGCCCACCCCCAGCCTCTAAGTGATTGTGATTTGAACACATATATCAAAGGGACATGACTCATATATTTCTTGATTTTGTACCAAAAAAATTGAGGATTATGTTGATGATATGTTGTCAAAATCAAAACATTAGCATGATCATGCTACTAATTTATCAAAAATCTTTGAGTGCCTGTACAAGTTCAATGTTTGATTAAACCCAAAAAAGTGTGTTTTTAGGGTATCTTCAAGAAAAATCCTAGGATTTATTATTTATGAGTAAAGCATTGAGGTTGATCCAAAAACGTTAAAATCTATTGTATAAATTCCACCACCAACCAATCTAAAATAGTTGTAATGTTTGCAGGGTTGAATTTAGGCCATTCGATGTTTCATTACCTAGTTGGCTAATTAAAAAATCCATTTCACTCATTTTCTAAAAAAGGATTAAAAATTGTATGGGATGATGTATGTCAATAAAGTTTTGATAAAATCAAAGGTTATTTATCAAACCCATTAGTACTTATGCCTCCCATGATAGATAGACCATTACTTCTTTACATATTGGTCACCCATGAGGCCTTAGGGACACTAGTAGCATAATTTTATGATCATAACAAAGAGTGAAATTTATTGTATTAGTTACCAAATAGTCAATTAAAAATGAAAATATACAGCCATAGAAAAACTATGTTTAGATTTGATTTTTGTTATTAAAAAACTACAACATTATTTACTCAACAATGAGTTCCATGTCATAATTAAATAAGATCTATAAAGGTACTTTATGAATAAAAAACATCTAACCAACTGCATAGCAAAATGGATGGTATAACTTACACAATTTGATCTAAATATTTTATCCCAAAAATTAATAAAAGGATAACTCATAGCTGACCAATTAGTTACAACTCCTATTACCAAATTCAATTTCACTCACTGAAGCTTTCCAAAATGAGTTTGAAGCATAGAATCTATCTTCCAATCCATGGATAATGTTCTTTGATGAATCAAAAATGAGAATAGGGGTGGTTACTTGTATTTCATTTTTCACCCCCAATGGCAAATGCATGTCATTCTCTTATATATTAGCCTTCTCTTGCACCAATAATATAGTGAAATATGAGGCTTTGATCATAGGATTATCCATAGCATAAATGTTTCATATAAGATACATCCATGTTTTTACCAATTCCCAGTTGGTTGTTAATCAAGTTACTATTCATTACCAAACCAAGGAAGAGCATAGTATTCCATATAAAGAAATGATATATAAACTCACAAATACATTTGACACATTTTCTATTGATAGTATTCCACGTAAAGATAACTACCATGAAGATGCCATGACAATTACAACATCATTTATGACTTTTGATGATGATCATATAAAATTTACAATATGATAGCTACAAAATCCTTCCATTTATTCTGATAAAATAAATGCCTTGGCCATTCTTGTTTTTACTCATAGTACTATAAACACATAATGGTATAATGATATTTATAATTTTATTTATTAAACCTATATACTAAACCATGTTTCATGAAATTATAAATGAAAATTATAATTTGAAGCACTTTATTATGCTATTATTGGATGTGATTTATTCAAAGGAGGTTTTGATGGACATTTACTCTCATGCTTAAAAAAAGATGAGGCTCACATTGCACTCTTGAAAATGAATGAAACAAGTGTGTTGTATATTTTAGCAGGTGTGTCATGTCTCAAAAACTATTATTCCAAGGTTAATACTAGCCTAAAATGGAAAAAAAATGTATCGAACATGCAAAACTATGTTTACAATGCCAAAAATATAATATTTTGAATCATGCATCGTCGCATGAGTTACAGTCAATCATTTCTCCATGTCATTTTTCCTTATGGGGATTTGACTTAATTTGAAAGGTAAATTTGGTATGTATTTGTGGACACAAATTTATCATCACAACTAAAAAATATTTTACAAAATGGGTGGAAACAATTCCACTTGAGTTTACCATAGGGGATGACATGTGTAGGTTTATAGTGACCAATATTATTTTATGTTTTTGGCATCCCTTAAGATATTATTTATGATAATGGAACATCATTTAAAAACAAAATGGTGAAATTATTTTT
>JARHVA010006750.1:767500-838267 GCA_037957365.1 Torreya grandis | reverse complement strand
CTGACTAAGACTCCTTACCCTATTGTAAATGACTATTAGGATTATTTGTATGGACTATAAGTATGAATAAGTGAAAAAAATAACATATCATATCCAATTTATAATCCTTATGCTCACTTAATATCCTTACAAAATTTATAATTTTCAACAATAGGGGCAAGTCCATTGTCTATACTATGAATGAAAATCTCCTTCTAGACTCAGGTCTGTAGACATTATTACAAGATTTTATTGCTTTTAAAGGCGATTCAAGACCCTAAAATGACCATTCTCCCTTATCATCTACCCTTATAAAAATTTTAAATCCTTTTATGTGATAAGAGCTATAAGATACACCTAAATATATGTCTTAATACTCTTTATCACCATTCTTTATGATGATCACAAAAACCTTCATGACCTCTATCTTGTAAATTCAAGGAAACATCATGTATCAGTCATTAAACCTTTTGAAGGTGGTTTGCAGCCTTTATTACCAAATTTTCCATCAAAAAATCATACCATGGTGAGAAACATAAGTTATAACCTACAAGGAGGGTTTCAACACCTATTTCAATGTCTCACACCGCCTCTAAACCCTCTCCCAACACCTATAGGTGCTCATTTTGAGTTGTGTGTATGACTAAAATACAAACATAGTCCCTTATTATGCCAATTGTATGTTTTTATTTGATGTTATTGGTTTTATAATATGTCATACATCATGTTACTTTCAAACCACCTTCATGGACATGTTAAAGAGGTTCTACACACATGTTTTACCATGGCAATAAGTGAACTTGAGCAGAAAATTGACGTGAACATAGTAAGACTAAAAACTTGGTTCAAGCATGGTGTTAAAAGACTAAATATTAAGGTATGAGATTAAAAATAACATTGGAATAATTTGAATGAAACCATCACAATCCCCTAGAGCCACTAACAAAGCTTAAAAATCATAAAATAATGGAAATATATCCATCAACACAGAATGGACTAGTCTAAAAACTTGGGATAATTCACTCATAAAAAATTTTTAACATAAATAGAACATGAGAGGAATGAGGAAACATATAAAAAATAATATGGAAATAATCTCAGCAAGTAGGTTGTATGGATTTTCCAAGAATGAAGGAAAACTTATAGGAATCATAGATTAGCAAGCAGATTTGGAAGGTCAAATTCAAATGGATGATTAATAATAAAAATTTGATAATTATTAAAAATATTTATATAAAAATTAATTCATTTGAGTTTAAAATAAACCTCCCAAAATAATTCTACCTAAAACACTTCCTACTAGACGTACCAAGCAAAAACTCGAAAGTCATTTTTGCACGTTTAGGAAAGCCAAAATGGAGCAAAACGGTTTTAGGAAAAAAAAAGACACTTATAAATAAATTAAATAATGGAAATGAGTTTGTGGAAGATGAAGAGTCAGATTTAAACCCTTTCCAAGTGGCACACTTCCCAAAGAGGTCATACAAGTGCTATTTTCTTCTCCTTTCACAAGAAAATTACCTTTTCTTATGAACAACCTACCACTTTTCAATATTTTCAGTTACTTAAGACTTATATGGACACATGTGGCTTGAAATAATACTTTTACACCTTCACATTTCCCAGAACCCTATACAAAGCATTAAATACATTCTTTTTGACCTCAAAATCACCCAAAAAATGATAAATGGACATAAAAACTAATTAACCAAAGCCAATATAACATTAATTTACATCAATTAAACTATAATACAACCAATTAAACTCATATTACACCCATTATATACCTATAAAATCAATTTTTTACCTATAGGTGCCCTAATTTGACTAAAAAAGTCAAATTTAGTCAATAAATTAGTGACTCATAGGGGTAATATCATTGTGTATACTAACTATACCAATAGCCCTATTAGGTCCATTGGGATTAGGATTCATATGAAGCTTGAGAAAAATAAGGAAATTTTGACTATTGACCATTGACTAAGACAAGACAACTAAAAACTACCTCAAACACACAAAGCAAATGACACTCACAACAAACAAAGCAAAACACACACACACACACACACTCAACACACACACACACACACACACACACACACACACACACCACACAACACACACACACGTGTGTGTGTGTGTGTGTGTGTGTGTGTGTGTGTGTGTGTGTGTGTGTGTGTGTGTGTGTGTGTGTGTGTGTGTGTGTGTGTGTGTGTGTGTGTGTGTTCAATAAATTAGGGGAAACAAATAATAAACTATTATATAAAAGTAAAAATCAATCATACCTCCCTTTCTAGGATCAAAGAGAAAGTTTCTTGAAACTCCTTTGCATGAGATAGATTGGGATGCCAAGCATGTTGCTCTTTACGTTGAAAACTTGATAGACCAGGCCTATTCCTTGACACTTCATTTGACTTTTTCTCAAGTAAATCATCTTCAAATAGGTATCCAATGTAAACATATTCCTCTTGACCTTGTACACATACTTCATGTTGTTTCCCACTCTCTTTCTTATGATCAACTTTCATCTTCTTTGTAAGTATGGTCTCAAAAGGAATGATTTCATGTTATTTAAAATATTGAGGCCAATATAGGTTTGTCTTTAAACTCAAATTCTGATGTGTACCTTGTTATTACTCACTTATTTATGTTGAACAATGTCATTTTGCTCATCTATGACATCTTGAACAATATCATCTTTTTTTCCATCAATTGTAGCTAGCCCTAAAGGAGTTGTAGACCCTTTAAGGGATTCAAACTCTTTGAAAATGTCTTAAAATCTATTCCATAAGTCATAATATTATTTTCTTATAAACATCATGAATGGGAACAACAATATAAGCTTCTTCATCTTCCTCTTTAGATTCTAATAGGACCTCTGCCAAGGTTTCTTCTTCAACACAAGGAGTTTATTCTTCCTCATCAACCAAAGAAGGAGACTCATCACAAGAGCTTACCTCTTATTCATCACTTAGGACCTACTGAGAGTATTCAAATTATACTTTAGTTTTCATAATATGATATTGTTTTTCAAGGTCTTAAATATCTTCAACTTCCTACTTAGTGATGCCAAGACTAGGCATATTGAAATTCGGTGACCTATCCCAATAAGGTTGCCAAGGAGTTGAATCTTATTCAGGTAAGAGTTCTAATTTTCCAAAACTAATTTCTATTCTTGAGTTTCCCACACCATATGTCTATCAAGAAACAAAGGGTTATGGGATGAGAAAAAAAATTAACTAGCTGGTGGAGGTGGAACATAGGGCTCAAAATTAGATTGAGAATGCAAAGAGGTTCTTTTGAGAGCTCTTGAGGAAGGGGAGGCAGACCTTGAGTTAAAAACACTTGATATTATTCCTTCTACTTTACCAACACCTCATTCACATATTATTTGGCTGGAGGGACTCTATTGAGTAAGGTTAAATAGGGTTGTGTTTAGGCATATGATCTTCTTTTTTCTCTAAACCTTCTATCTCACCTTGACTTAGCAACCTCATCTTTGACTCTAGCAGGTTTTCTTGGAAAAGTTTCTCTTGGAGTTTATAGGAATCATCATGAACATAAGGAATACATGAGTATTTACATGGGCACAATAATTTTCTTGAGGAAAGGTAGGAGGAACTTGTAAAGGACCAACTTCATTCACCGCTTCACACTCCTTATCAACCAAACTTCCATTCTCTTTTCTTCCCCATGATTCTACTATCTTCCTCTATCTTAGGATGTTAGGATTATAAATATTTGATTGAGGAAGGGTGGGAAGGGTTGTCTAGGATCAAGCTCTTTCTCAACTTCATAATTTTTGTTAATACTTGTCTCCTTTTTCTTTCCCCATGACTCCACTATCTTATTCCAACTTAGGACATTGGGATTATGAGTCTCCTTTTGAGTTGATGGGGATGAAATTTGAGAGTGAAATGAGGGTTTAAACTCCACTTCCTTTTTTTCTAACATGGACTATTTCATATGCATATTTTCTAACTAAATTTTCCTATCAAGATTATCTTCAAACACAAGATTTCTTCTTTCAACTCTCTCTTCCAATTGATTTGGAAAAGGATGACTTTGATGGGCTTGATTTGGCTCATGATTAGGGTCATGTATGCTGGTAGGAACTTGGGGAAGTGGATATTAAGTTTGATATGTTTGGTGAGGTTTCCCTTTCATGAACTCCTAGCCTATCCTCTAAGGAAGAAATGAGTCCACTCACATCAATCATCTCACTTATAACCCTTTTCTAATTAGCTCTCTCAATAGGTACCCACTCTATTTTTGACCAAATATAATGATTATCTCACCTTATTAATGACATGATTAATATATATATACCACATCCCATTTGAGTATCAAGATCCAACATATATCTCTCATATTCCAAGAGTGTACTTCTTGAAGGTAGAAATGGGTTGGCTTGAGGAGTGGCTAGATTGACTAGGAGGAGAAAAACATTAAGGAGACTAATTATAGGATTGATATACTTCATGCATGCACTAACAAGGATCATATTAGAGATAATGAAATTAATATTGAGGTTGGAAAGGATCATGACAAGATTGACCAAGGACTTGTTCCTATTGATGGGGAATGACACAAGCTTAAAATGTCACTAGTTTGTGTAAACAAGAACCAACACCGATGTCAGCCATGAAACTTCATTAAAAATAAGAACATAAAGAAAACATGTTACCAACAATATTCAAAGGATAACCTGAGATAATTGACTAGATGATATGTCTTCGAAGTCACCATTGATGCTTGAATGGATGCCTCTAAAAGCTAATTATTGAGAGACAACACCAAAAATCTCTCAATCTCTTGAAACAAGAGTCCTATCAGGTGTGCCAAAAACTATTTTCAATTGTATTTCAATAATTCTAGGAGATAAAATCTTTGATTATCCAATTGGCCACAATGGAATCACCTCTAGGCTTGTGGGCAGCCTAAGGAATGAGGTGAATCTCTATATAGGGATAGCTCCCTTGATGTACCACTTTAGATTGATACTACTACTAAACTTGGGGGTGAAAAGGGATAAATATAAATAAAATAAAAATACTCTATGGAGGTGATAAACTAGATATATTGATGACATATAACACTTTAAATCAAAGGATAAACTAAACATACACTCCTCCAATCT
This sequence comes from Torreya grandis, assembly GCA_037957365.1. NCBI lineage: Eukaryota > Viridiplantae > Streptophyta > Pinopsida > Cupressales > Taxaceae > Torreya > Torreya grandis. The sequence continues at coordinate 833,148 of JARHVA010006750.1, read as the reverse complement.
ATGTCTTCTTAAATCAATATTACATTATGAGATTATGGGAGAATGTCTTAGGATAGGAGGACTAGAAAAGAGGCCTTGAATGGAAATAATTAATATAATAACTCACTTAAACCATGTACATTTCTTGTAACACTTCACATGCCTTGTAAGAAGAAGCTATAAATAGGTGAAAAAATGAGACAATATGTTAGAAATCCATAGTCTTCACTAAATAAGAATCATCATCAAAGTAAAACACACTATGAATAGTCATAGAAGAGGAAAAAATAGTATTTTTATTGATAAAAAGGTATAAAAATTAGAAAGGCTTCATAATACTCAGGTGGAGCATCCAATACAATGCCAAAATGGTCGTTTCTTATAGAACTTGATGAGAGAGAGAGAGAGAGAGAATAAAAGAGAAGACCAAGGGTCACAAGAACAATTATCAAGGTGATCCAAGGATTTAATTTTCATGTGATAATTATATGGGATGAACCATGTAATTTCTATAATCCCAAGTGTCAATTTAAGGCATAAACTTCATGAAAAATGCATTTAAACTCCTCATTTTGCACAAAAAACTTGCCTTCATGATTTAATCTATTGAACATCACATAAATAATGAGGACTAGGTATGATGATTGAAATTGAAGGTAGGGATATCATAAATGCCTCAACCATACATTGGTTTCGTTCTTGGTTTTCCAAAAATAACTAGAAAGGAACCATCCTCATCTACAGTCTAAAAAGAACTCCTTTCATGCACCTTGCACACTTATCATCAAATTTGGCTTTATTTTATAATTAAAATATATGAGATGAGTTAATTACATGTTTTAAGTCCCTTAATGGCCTTATAAGCATCATGGATACCTTAAATTCAGCTCATTTGAAGTTTTCCATCTTCTTCACTAGCTTGTCCAATATGCCAGATTTCATTGGCTAAAATTGAAACACCTGGTTGAGGCACATAGAATTTTTTTCAAGAAAATTAAATGAATATTGGGATTTATTTAAATTCTTAGTATTCTCTCCAAACTCTATTTCATCTCTTGAATCCTCATGTAGCCTAGAAAAAACACACAAAATAATGAGAAAACCCTTGTTTTTATCCCCATCCATGCAAGTCCATACATCTATTTGGCATGGTAGGTATATTTAGTGAGTCCTATACAACATAAAATATATATTATGGTCAAAATAGTCCATTAAATTTCATCTCCAACTCCATTTCCTCCATCAGGTCACTATTAAGGATTTATATGGGTTTTTAAGCAGTTTTGACCCTTAAGTTTGTTTCATAAAAATTTAATTTTTGAGTTGAAAAAAATTTCCACAAATTGGTTTTTTAATACCCCTCATTCTTCCATAAACTCCTTTTGTCTCCATGCAAAGCCTCATGGGAGATGTGAGCTTCTAAAAATTCCTTATCAAGCTTGTTTCCTTTAGTTTTGTAGGTATGAGTTAGATTTTGAGTCAAAAATAACTTTTTTATGGTTTATCCTAAAATTTAAAAGATTAAAAACCTTTATAGTGACCTAAAAATCATTCCCAAAGAGGTTATAAATCATATTTCATACTAGAATGGAATTTGACCTTGCATTTGGTCTTAGGTCTAAACATGTCAAGTAGGCATGAGTTGACCTTGAAGCTCAAAATGTTCTTCCATGGTTTTCCTTGAATTTTAAGGGTTTAAAAACACATATATAAATCCTACACATAGTTTAAAATAGATTATAAATCCTTAAAATAGCTAAAGAGAAGTTGCACTCCCATTTGGCTTCAGGCCTCACCATGCACAACAAGCATGTCTACAACTTTGTAGGTTTAGACCCCTAATGTAGAATTTTTCCTTATATGAAATATTTTATAATATTTTCCATGGTGTTTATTAAACTTATCAAATATTTATGAGAGGTCCTTCAGTTCTTTGAATCACCATTTTTACCATTTTTGTCCAAAACTATAGGTTTATGTATCTAGGGAAGTTCCCCCTATCTGAGGACAAAATAGGGGGTGTCTCCCATATTTTAATATAAATTAAAAGAATTTAATAGGATATTAAATTTATAAATTTTCTGTAGATAAATTTTCAACCCTAGGTGACATCATTTGACCTCTTAAAACCATGAAAGTTTGAGCAGACTTATCAACGAGATTGTGTCTAGGGTTTGCTATTTTTGACTGTATATGCATCATTTGAGACTATTATTTTCTATAATATTCATTTAAAATTCCTTTTAACCTTTTCATAATCATGATATGTTTTATCCCATGTCCATTTAACACTTTTACCTTCTATTTACTCCTCATACTCTTTAACCTCCCAAGACTAGTTTTACAATCCTGATTGTGCTAACATATCTTTTGAAGCTTATGTGTGGGTTATTATGTATGAATTGTATTAAAATAAACTAAAAAAAATATCATATACATATCTAAGGTTAAATTCAGGTTGTCTGGATCACTTGAAACCTTTATATGCATTTGTAACCCTCCATACCCTACTCCTCAACCCACTATATGTATCAGTCACTCAAGGCTGGTTGTGTGGGAGTCTTTAGGGTCCTAATATATTTATATAAGATTATTTCACACATTAAAAATAATATTTATTTAATAATATATTTAATTAAGGTTTTGTTAATTTTCTAAATTATCTCTATACCTTTACCTATACCTTACACTCACAAACTAAGCTCTCCACTATTCTAATTGAGACACCCTATACTTTTAGGGTCTGCTATAGGTCACATGTTCCTTACCTAGAGGTTATGAATCTCATCATAGACTTAGAGGAAGTGTTTAGGTTCCTAAATCATCATATTTTTCCTTTAATAATTCTACCATGGACTTTGGAACTTACTTGACTGAGTTTTCCTAAAGGATTGAGAACTCTGCCTCCAAACCCTATTATATGTGCATATGGGCTTCAACTTAGCTTGTCCATGATGTTAAACACTTTCCTTGAACCATTTACATCACTAAACATATTTGATTTATACTTTAATATATTTTCAAGGGCTAAAACACCATCAAACTCATAAACTAGCTCGTTGTCTTTCTGACTGAGACTCCTTACCTTGAGGTAAGTGACTATTAAGATTGTTTATATGGATTGTAGGTATGAATAAGGGACAAAAAATCACCTATCATATTCAATTTATGATCCTTATTCTCACTTAATATCCTTTAAACCATTTGGAATGTTCAACATTAGGGTCAAGGCCATTGCCTATACTATGAATGAAAACTTCCTTCTAGACTCAGCCCTGTAGACATTATTTCAGTATTTTAGTGCTTTTAGAGGCCACTTTGAGACCTCAAACAACCATTCTCCCCTTATCATCTACCATTATAAATTTATGAAATAATTTTAAATTATAAGGTATATAATATACACCTAAATATATGTCTTAAGACTGTTTATCACTATGATTTATGATATCATAAAAAGCCTCATAATTTCTATCTTGTAAATTTAGGGAAAACATCCCTATATCACTCATTAATCCTTTTGAAGATGGTTTGTAACCTTTATTTCTAAATTTTCCCTCAAATAATCCTACCATGTTGAACAACATAATTTATAACTTAGAAGGAGGGTTTTAACATCTATTTTAATGTCTCACAACACCTCTTAACTCTCTGCCAACACTTGTTGGTGGTCATTTTGAGCTGTGTATGACTAAAATACAAACACAGTCCCTTCCTATGCAAAGTGTATGTTTTTATTTGATGTTCTTGGTTTTATAATATGTTAAACATCATGTTACTTTTAAAACACCTTCATGTACATGTCAAAAAGGTTCTACACATGTGTTATACCATGGCAGTAAGTGAATTAGAGTAGAGAATTGACTGTGAACATAGCAAGAATAAAAACTTGGTCCAAGAATGGTGTTACAAGACTAAATATTAAGGTATTAGATTTAAAATAATATTTTAATCATTGGAATGAAACCATCACAATCCCATAGATCCACTAACAAAGCATATAAGTTTTTTACAAATGGATGATTCATAGATTAGCAGGCAGATTTGGAAGGTCAACTTCAAATGCATATAAGTTTTTTACAAACTACCAAAATTATTCTACCTAAAATACTTCTTACTAGACATACCAAGCAAAAACCTGAAAGTCATTTATGCATGTCTATGAAAGATAAAATGGAACAGAATGATTTTGGGAAGAAAATTACACTTACATATTAATTATATAATGTATATTAGTGTGTGGAAGATTAATAATGACATTTAAACCTTTTCCAAGTGGTACATTTCCCAAGGAGGCCATACAAGTTTCATTTTTTCTCCTTTCACAAGAAAACTACCTTTTCTTTTGAACAACCTACCAATTTTTAGTAATGTTAGTTAATTAATACTTATATGGACACATTTTTCATGAAATAATCCTTTTAAACCTTCACATTTCCAAATAAAATTTTACAAAGCATTAAATACACCCTTTTTGACCTCAAAATGACCCCAAAATTATAAATAGACAAAAACTAATTGACCAAAGCCAATATAACATTAATTGACATAAATTTAACTATAATACACACCATGAAACTCATATTACACCCCCTATATACCTATAAAGTCAATTTTTTACCTATAGGTGTCCCAATTTGACTAAAAAGTCAAATTTGTTCAATAACTACCATCACCCCAACTAAATCCTCCACCTACCAAATCATAGATAAACCATCCAACCCATATTCCTCCAAAGAAACCAAAATACTTTTAAATATCAAAATAAATACCATAAATAACCTAGGTGTGATCCATACTTATAATCTTACTCATCCTCCATTGAATTTGAATTTGGCACTGACAAACCCACCAAAGAAACCTCAAGGCAAACCAACCAAGAAAGTTGAACCACCTAGGATCCCAAAACCCAAAAACTTACCTCCCATTTCCAATTTTAATTCCATTTTATTTCCATGTCCTTCTTATATCTTGGTACCTTACACCCCTACCTTTATTAAGAAACCAAGACTCCCAAATAAATCCCAAACCCATCCTCCACTTCTCATTATAACTCCACTTATAACTACACCTCCACTCCTAGCTACACTTCCACCTATTTTCACCAAAACATTTACAAAAAAACCTTATAATCCAAAACCATCCATCTCAAATCCATCAACCTCCAAAATATCTACCCTAAACCCACTTACCGAGATCATTCCATCACCTAAAGCTTTTATTGCCAAGCCTACCCCTAATAAGGCTTCGACCCAAACTGTCAAAGACAAAAGCTCCACTCCCTTGCCACCCTTTATAGATTCCTACTCAACCATATTTAAAAGTTTATTACAATCTTCATACATGGCCTTACCTCTTATTAAACCATTTTATGCCCTTAATCCTAATCCATCTTGGTTTAGTGACAATCTGATTTGTTCATACCATAGGAGGTCTAGGCATGATATGTAAAATTGCAAAGATATCTAAGTCATAATCCAAAAAATATGTGATGAGGATGAATTATTAACATAATAACCTCAAATTATTCCACCACTAATACAAGAGCTAAAATAAACCACCCTATACCTACCTACCCCCAAACTTTCATCTAAGAGTGAGGAGGAACTGAAGCAATCCACCAGCCTAACTCTTTTCCAAATCCATACCATTCATGTGGTCACCTAATCACAAGCCAAACAAAAGGATAAAGGGAAATAAAATGTGTCCATACCATGTACATACCCTTATTCCACCACCAAAACACCCAACCAAGCCCAAAGACATTCACCCAAGCCCAAGATTTCTATCTTGGGTGCACCTCAATCTAACCCCTCTAAATTAATCCAAAGATTAGTTCTAAAACAACACCACCAAACACTTGTGAATATGATGTTGTATGAGATAATAAATACCTCACCCCACCACCATCAAGCCATGATAGAGGCCTTTTCATCCATAGAGGTTTATCCTGAAGATCCATAACCTCTAACAGCCTTCTTTGGATCCCTTCAACTTTCCACCCTTAGCACCTTCAAGGATTCAAAAATACTCCCTATTCATCTAGATGATCTAGATCCTCCCCATTTCATTACTACCTACATAAACCAAAATTATATCAAGAGGGTGATAATTGAGCAGGGGGTATCATTAAAATTATTTTTTCCCATGCATATGAACAATTGAAATTGCCATAGAATATCATGTCAAAAACTATATCTATACTTTTATCCTTTAATGACACCATGGAAATAACCTTAGGGATTGATCCATCATATTCATCTAGGACCTCGTACTCTTCTTGAGATCTTTTACATGGTATAAAGTGACTTCCAATATAACTTTTTTCTTGTATTCCCTTGGATCCATTATATGGGTTGTGTTCCATATACCTTACATTAGTGTATCAAGTTTTATTATGACGGTCAAGTCCACACCATACCAGCTGACCCTAGTCCTTTCAAGTCATGCAATATGACTTATCAACATGATGATGTTCTCTTCCCAATCAAGGATGAATCCCCTTCCTCTTCCATCAACCAAGGTTTCACTATCTCATCCACACCTTCCACCCAAATCCCCATGAAGGACCCCTTGGAATTATCAATCCACATATCTCGCTTGAGGAGTATCACCTCTTGACCTTATATGCCTTCCCTACTCCCCAAAAATATGGGAATCTTGACCAATATCCTAGATACGATTCTAATATTGGAACCATCATTCCCTTCTGGCCTCCTAATTTCCAAACTAATCTTATTTATGGGGGACTTGACCAACCCTTTTTTGCCTCCACTATCTCCTCTTCTCCTAATCCATTCACTTCCAATTTATCCTACTTTGATAAATCAAAATTTTCTAAGACATACCTTCATAGGTTTTCTTAGAATGGGTTTAGTATAGGATGTTATGAGCATGGAACACATGAGTTTATTCCATGAAAATCACAAAAAAACTTAAGAATGATTTGGTCTCATATTCATTCCACTAGAAGAGCCAACCAACCCACCTCTCATCACCATCATTGAGGAAGAAATTTTGTCTTTGCCAACCCCATCTCTTTCAAAATCTGAGGATCTTGAAATCATTCACTCTAACCTTTGTTTATAAATATGATCATTTTAGGACCCTTGACTTATCAAAAGTATGGGGAGACCGTGACCATTCCTTTGACTCATCCTAAGATGGTAGAATATGATTCTCCTACCATTAATACCATTTAGTGTCAGGATGACAATTCCCTTATCACCTATCTTAGTGTTAAATATTCTTCCATTCATAAATCCCTTCCTCTTAACACTTCAACCATGTTGAATGAATCCACTACTGATGTTAACTTGGGTACTCAGGATAGCCCTGGCATAGTCAAAATCAGTTGATCCTTAGATTCCTTAGAGCATCAGGATTTCTCTTCCTTTCTGCAAGACTATAACATATAATTTACTTGGTATTATAGTGACATCATACAAATTTACCCCACCATATTAATCCATAACATCATTACCACCCTTGATGCCAAGCCTATTACTAAAAAGCTTTGTAGGATGCACCATCATATAACCCTTCTTGTCAAAGAAGAGATTTAATGCCTCTTGTCTATCAACTTCATCCAACCCATTGATTATCCCCAACAGGTCTCAAATGTCATTCTTATCACTAAAGTGATATGGGAAATTTTATTTTACATTTAATTTCATGATCTTAACCTTGATTTCCCAAAGGATGACTTTCCTTTTCTAAGCATTGAATAGCTTGTTGATCTTATGGTCGACCATGAGATGCTATCTCTTATAGATGATATCTCAGGTTATAATTAGATCTTGATTTCCCCCAAAGATCAACATAAAACCACCTTTTTTACCCTATGGGGAACCTTATACTATAGTGTCATGCCTTTTTTTCTAAATAATGTTAGTGTAACCTAACAAAATTCCATGACTCATATCTTTCATGACCTTATTCATAAAACCATAGAGGACTATGTAGATGACCTCTTAGGAAAGTCTAAATGTCATAAGGATCATTTGGCAATACTTAACGTTATCTCTAAGTGCCTTATCTACTTTCATGTCCACCTTAAATCCAAGAATTAAATCTTTAGGGTCTTGTTGAGATAGTTTTTTGGATTTATTATCTCTCTCTATAAAATCGAAGTTGATCCTACTAAATTCAAACCAATCCTTGACATGCCTCTTCCAATTAATCTCAAGTAACTTCATAGTTTGTAGGGTAAGTTCTAATCCATTCACCACTTCATCTCTCATCTATCTGATAGATGTCAACCTTTCCATCACATTATTAAGAAGGATATCTCATTTAAGTGGAACAAATACTATCAAAAGGCCTTTGACACACTTAAAAAGTATCTTCTTTCCCTACCTGTTCTTGTTCTTCTAAAAGAGGACCAACTTTTTTACCTCTAAATTTTCATCATAGACCATTCCTTAGGGTCCCATGCTTACACATCATGATGATAAAAATAAATATCAAGAAGTATACTATATAAATCAAATGCTTATAGATTATGAAACTTGATATACCCATACCAAGAAATTTTGGCTTGCATTGGTATTTATGGCATCTAAACTCTATCATTACCTTCTTAACCATAAAACCTTCATCATAACCAACATGGACCCACTCAATTATATGCATTCTAAGCCATATCAAAACCAACATATGACTAAATGGCTCATGATTTTAGGTAAGTTCAATCTTGAGTTGCTCCAACAATATTCAATTAAAGGTTAAGTCATTGCCAGTCAATTGGCTGAAGAACCTTTAGTAGACAACCAACCTTCTCCTTTTGAACTTCCCAATAAGTCCATCACAACTCTCTCTCAAGAGGATTCCTCTTATTAGATGACCATGTTCTTTGATGGATCAAAGTGTCAATGTGGTGAGGAGCCAGTATCATCCTTATTCCCCTTGATGGTGATCCTCTTCCCTTATCCTTTAAGCTTGATTTTTATTGTACCAATAACATGGCTAAGTATGAATCCCTAATAGTAGGTATCCAAAAAACTTTATCTTTAGGATTCAAGTTGATTAACATTTTTGGGGACTGATAACTCATATTCAATCAAATCAATGGTTTTTACCAATGTAAAAATGATTTTTTTACAATAGTACAAGAAATTAGTAGATGTATTCTTTATGTCATTTGATCATTACCTTATTTAAGCCACTCCATGTTCTAATAACAAGTTCACTAAAACCATGGCTTCTCTTTCCTCCCAAATCCCACTTTCACCTTCTAATTCTAATCTCTTTATCATGATCCACCACCTAACCAAACCTTCTTATTCCAAATCAGACCTTCCTTCTATTTGTCATGTGGAATAAGCCCAATTTTATATTTGGTATAAGAAAATCTTTGACTACCTTAACCTAGAAATTGTTGCTCTCAATCTATCTAGAAATGGTCGCAGAGTATTTATATAGAGTACCTCTCTTTAGATGCCTACATAGTCATGAAATCTCTCATGCTATCAAGGAAATGCATGATGGGATTTATGGAGGACACTTTAGTGGTCTAGCTATCACTAAACATATCCTTATCCTTGGCTATTATTGGCCTACCCTTAACCAAGACTATTATGATTATATAAATAAGTGTGTCAAGTGTTAGCAATATGCTAATTTACATCACATTCCTAGTTATGGCCTTTAAGACTTTAAGGATTTATGGTCCTTCTCATAGTTGGGATTAGATCTCATTGGTGAAATTAACCCTCATTCTTCACCATATGGGTGGAGGCTATTCCCCTCATTTCAACCAAAGCTGATAAAATTATCAACTTCATTAACCATCATGTTATCCATTGCTTTGGTTTTCCTCACAAAATTATCGTAGATAATGGAAAATCATTTAAAAATAAAAATGTATGAGGTCTCTGTGACACATTTGGTATTAAATTGAGCTTCTCATCATCTTATCATCCAAAAGCTAATAGACAAGCTAAATCTTCTAATAAAACCCTTAATAAAATACTAACTAAAATGGTTAATGCATTGAGTTAGGATTGACACTTACACATTCCCTTCACCTTATGGGCATATCAAAATAACATTCAAACCCCTATGGGTGCTACCTCTTTCTCTCTTATCTTTGGATCCTACCAAAAATATATATTATAATTTGGTATGTGAATTGATATTGGGGCCTATCCCCTCACTTCACACATTATAATGATAAGGGTGTCAAGTGCTTAGTCTAAATATACCAAATTTTTAGAGATTATACTCAGTTAGTGAACTGAGTTTTAGTTTCTCCCCTTGGTAGTGAAGTCCAAGTGGGATAGCCCTAGGAAAGGTTTATTGCTAGGTGATCAAATCTTGGTCAGGCCTTATGTTAGTGTTTGATGTTTTATTTGAATGTATGGTTTGGTATTATGTGTGTGATAATAAGTGACTTTCTATGATTAATTTCATTGTTTAAATTAAACTATGTGAACTAAATAAGCAAACAAGTAATAGATGCAAGTTATTTCTAAACCCAAAGGAAAATTTTGATTTATTTTCAAATGAGAATAAGAACAACTATGATTCAACTAAATTCAATATGAAGATGCAAGTCCTAATCCTAGGATGAGTGATTTTTACCTTTTATAAAATGAAGGAGAAAATGAAAATTTTAATTTTTTTCTAAGAATTGAAATAAGAACTAAAACTTGTTTTTGGAAAGAAGAGATTGAAACTAATATTTTCAATATAGGAAATAAATAAAGAAGGTTTAATTTTTAGAAATTAACTTTTTAAAGGATGAAAATTTTCACTAATGTAACTAAATGTCTTAATAAACTATGAACCCAAGAAAAGTTCAAGGGTCCCACTGAGCATGCTAAAATGTTTCCATATTTTTTTCATGTTTATTTTCTTTTTAGAAGAGAGTCAAACATAAAGAAGGGTGAGGTAAAAATAACGTATATGTAGTACACTCTATAATCCAATAAATTATTGAGAACTCCTCTTTGTTTGGGAAGGATGACTTATAGATAAGATAAAAACTAGAAAATGGTTAATTAATAAGATAGGTGGATTTCCTAGCATGAGATAGATATAAGAAACACTAGACTTCTTTGGAGGCTATCAATCCACTCTTTAAGATAATTAAGTTCTAATAAATAGAAATAGGTGCTTGCCTAAAATGAAAGTACTAAAAATCAATGCAAGAGATGCTTTTGAATAAAAATGAGGATATTTTATTAAAATAGTAATAAATTGATGAAAACTAGTGCTAAAATGTTCAAATATGATTCAAAAAATAACTTAAACCTCTATGATGTAATAGAAACTTAAAAATCAAAATTTGGATAAGGGCTGCTAGGTAGAAATTGCTTACTATTTTGAGAAAAATAAAACACATAGTGATCGATAACGGTCATTGTGTAATTGGTGTCAGTTAGGTACATATATTATCATTTGAATTAAAATCAATTTTAGTTAGATATAATTTGTGCTAGTCTTTGTAAGACCTAGTTTGGGAAAAAATGGTCATTGGGTTGTTTGCAGGGAGCTCTATATGGATTATTTCTATGTTGAATGTTGGTTATGAGAGTAAAGTAGATTCTTAAAAGTGTCAAACTTAATATTTATGTGGTTAGGTGATTGGGAATGGTATTTGGGTGGTTTGGTGGGAGGTGAAGTACTTGGAGTTACATGAATCCAACATAAGGAATGGAATTCTAGGAGATGAAATGGATACAAGCAATGAAATAACTAAAACAAACTACTAAAATTGATTAAAGTGCATATAATTAACTTTGAAGTTTTTTGGCCTAAAAGAATGTTGAGGTTGAGTATAAGCTATGTGGGGTCTTAGAGTAATTCTAGTAGAGTAATAGTCCTTAGGATATTTATGGTGAGTTGCTAAGGCACTTGATGTCTCTAGTCTAGTTCCTAGTTCACCTAGGAGCTTTGATTCACCTAAGAGTAAGAGAGTCTCATAAAAAACATAGATTAAACCTCTGGAGCCAAGGTTTTTAGGTCACATTAAGTAACCATCACTATCCTTGGTCAAATGATTATAGTTGAGGGGTGACTAGTGAGGTTAGGGAGAATAAGTCCAAATTTTCCAAAAATAGGGGTTGGCACTTATGATTAGTTTTTAAGTCTAATGGAAATGGTCTGAGGTTAATAAATGTTTCATTGGGATGTGTGAGGAATAAGTCTATGGGGTTAGGTCATTAAATACCTAGGTAGGAATTAGTCCTAAGGCTAGGTGTCAAATAGTTATCCATGGTTTTGGGTAAGGAGCTATAAATAGGCTTTATTTAATTAATTTAGCCAAAATGGGGTAAGTGTGTGTGTTAAATGATTTTAATAATTAGTATTAACCCAAGGGGGCCAAGGGGTATCTAACAATGACTTGAACTATGTGGGTTTCTAGTGTCTACAATGGTATTTATGAGGAGGCCCTGATCCTATCCATGTTCTTACACTACAAATCACAAAAGATAAACCCAAGAGGCTGAAAATTGCATTGGAAAATAAAAAATCAATAATAGTGAAAGGAATTCATGAGGAAGATCAGGTCCTATCCATGATATTACAATTCAAATCATGAGAAAAAGAAACCGAAGGAGCAAAATAAAGAACTAAGGTTTGTGTAAAGAGAAAACTACAGCATAGGGTGAGACCCATGATTAAATACTACAAAAATTGTTATAAGGATAACATATAGGATTGTGATAAGAAAGTCAATATTTAAGCAAAATATTTCTTCAAGAATTATGAATTGGTGGTATCCTTGAAAACATGGCCTATATTAGTTTGGAAGCAATAGGTGTTAGGACCAAGAATATCTTTTACTAAATAAGGGCCCCACCTTTTTTGGGCATATTTTCCTTTTTTATCATTGGTATAGTATAATTTGAGGACTAGAACACCAATATTTAAAGTTCAGACTTTAAACTTTTTATTATGTTGCTTGATGATACGAGCCTTATATTGGTGATTATGTTACAAAATGTCTAGATAATGTTCATCAAAAAGATCAAGAGAATGAATTTAGGATTCATATAATTCCTCGTCAAGAATGATACCATGAATAGATATATGTAAGGATGGAATATCAACTTATAATGGTAGGATATAATTAGAATGATAGACTAGTGATAATAGCGTTGCCCCTGTGGTAATATGAATTCTTTTACAATAGGCCTAAAGTGTGGGATATAAATGAATATGTCAATCTATGTGGGTTTTATGGATATATTTTTAAATGGTTTTTTTGATAATTTTATTAGTGGCCTCAGCTTGGACATTACATTATGGATGGTAGGGTGTGAAAAATTTGTGGGATATTTTGAATTTAGCACATAATTGCTTTACATCCTTATTTTTAAAATTACCACCATTATCAAAAATGATAGTATGGGGAACTCAAAAATGATAAATGATTTATTTAAGTATAAAATTGGAAATAGTATTTTTCATGACATTGATGAGAGGCATGGATTTTACCCATTTGGTAAAATATTCAATAGCCATGATAATAAAAACATGTCCATCTTGTGATCTAGGTAGTTTGTCAATGATATTTAATCATGACATAGAAAATGACCAAGATGATTCCACTAGTTGGAGATTGACTAGTGGTGAATGGATTAGATCATCATAGATTTGGAAAGGACTACACTTTTCAGTAAACTTTATAGCATCATTTTCAAGATTAGGCAAAAATTTGTGTGTTGTAGCAAGTCTTCTATAGTGACCATCGTAAAATACCTCATGTGCTTGTTCAAAGAGAGTAGGGAACTCTTATTTCATTAACATAATATATTAGGGTACCTTCAATATTGTGATAATAAAGGGTGTTATATTGAAAGACATATTTGAAGGATTGTTTATGAATTATAGTTTTTTCATGAGAATCCATATCTGGAGGATAAGTTTGATGTTCAAGGAATTAGATAATTTATTTATACCATGGACTCTATCAAATGATGATGACCTCAATATGATAGATAAGTGAATATTGTGGTTGGATATAATATGGGGACTTTATTATTTGAATAAGAAATTGAGAGTCATTAATAACTTGATGTAGATGAAATAAGGATGTCAAAGAAATAAGAGAATCAACAATGGAGTTTTGATCTCTTAGAATGGGATAGATGGTAAAAGAAGTGAATTATTTGGTAAAGTTAGTGTTAATTTTATGATAATCAATAATATTTTAAATTTTATATTGATAATCACCATTAACTTTATGGTAGATGAGTTTGGAATCACCCAAAGCATGCATATATGAAATATCTAAGTCAAGTGTTACTCTCATGCCTAAGATTAATGCTTCATATTCTACCATGTTATTAGTGACATCAAAGGTAAGTTTTAATACCAAATGGACTATTTTACAATGAGGATTTGTTAGAATAATCTTTCCCCAACTCCTTGGAGACATTTGGCATCATCAAAATTTAGGGTCTAAGAGTCTTCATACAAATCGATGTTGATTTTTAGAAGTTCTTCGATAACTAGTTTAGATTTAGTAATATCAATAATGACATATGAATCTTCTTTATTACTTACTTCTAAATTATTATTGAATTTATGGAAGTAATATTTAATAGAGATAGCCTGATTGAGACCTCTAATATAGAGAATGTTATTATAAAGGAGATTATCATGAATATGATTGGTAGTGGGTATGTTTGCCACTGTGATTTGGTTGAAAATGAGTTTTCATTTGATTTTTTTTTTTTATAATGTGAAGATAAAATCACATTAAGAGAACCATCCACTTTCCAATTCTATCTCTAGTAAAAATACTTTGGAGAAAAAGTGATGAAGTGGGTCAGAATGAACTATGACATAAGTTGTTTGATAAAGCATGTAGTGACAAAGATTTTTAGCTAAAAATTATATAACAAGGAAATCACATTCTACTTTGGTATAACATTGTTCATAATCGATAAGGCCTCAACTATTATAGTAGATAACATAATCTCATCTAGTATCATCTTGTTGGTAAAGTATTACCCCAACTAATATGGGTCTAGAAGAAGTGTACAAAATTAAAGGATGGTCATTTTTAAGGTGGATGAAGGGTAGGCAAATGTATAAATAATTATTTCATGTTGTCAAATTATCAAATGCCTTTTGACAAGGATCAATCCATTCTAAATCATTACCTTTATTAAGAATGGAATTAACATAATAAATGCGATAATCCATTTCAAGGATGAATCATAAAATTACCCCAAACTTGTTGAGGTAAGTATGAATATTTTGAATTGAGAAAGGAATAGGCATGTTGACTATAGCATTGATTTTAGTAGGATTGACATTTATAGGGGTTAAGTCTAACTTTATATTTGATGAGTCAATCAAATATGATGGCAAGATCAAAAAGATGGCTTTTGAAATTTTGGATTTGGAAATGTGATCATCCACATATGTTTACATAATCTTATGGATAAGGTCATGAAAAATGTGGGTCATATCCCACTGATAAGTAGCTATGGCATTTTTAAGGATGAAGGGAATTTTAACATAGTAATAGGTTCCCCATTTCATAGTGAAAGTTGTCTTGTGTTGGTCTTTAGGGGTGATACTAATTTTATTTTAGCTCAAAAAACCATCCATGAGGGATAACATTTTGTATCCAGTAGTGGAATCGATGATGAGATCTATTAAAGGTAATGAAAAATTGTCCTTGAAACAAGCGCTATTGAGGTTGTGAAAGTTGATGCAAATGTGAATGACCATGGTAACTTTTTTTTGAGTGGGAATAATATTGTACACCCATTAGGAATAATCCACATGTTTAATAAACTTGGCATTTAATATTTTGATAATTTCTTTATGGCATAGGGTGGAAACTTCAGGGGGATTTTCACTATTTTTATTGAATGGGTCTAGCACCAAGGTAAGTAATGATGTTGTGCACCACAATACTAAGATTAATACTAGGTATGTCTTCATATGACCAAGATAAAGTCACGATACTTATCAAAAAATATACTAAAGTTATCATGTTCAATTGGCATGAGTTCTCTAGAAACTATTATAAGTTAAGGACATGAGGGTGTGCCATATTCTATTATTATAGTTTCCTTGATAAGCATAGCATTTTTATCTTGAAAATTATATGGTATATTTGGAATAGAATAAAATGGATTGGTTTTGGGATCGATGCTAGTAATGAAGTTGTCAAAATTAGGTGCCTTTCACTAAATTTTTTAAAGTTTGTGATGTTGTCAAGGAAGTTGAGGTTCTCGAGCATGGATTAATTCAAGTATATCTTCATTGCTAGGTAATGTAGCTAGAGTTCCATAATATTCCACATCTACTTCAATATAAATGATTTTTTACCATGGTAATTGTATTCAAAATGTATTTGGTGCACATCTATGGCTTCGGCACTAAGAGTGATCTCGGGAGTAGGTGGAACTATCGAGGAAGGTTGATTAGGTTCAATTGGATTGATAATAGGCATATATTTAGAATAATTTATGGGGAGAGGAGTTATTGTAATATTTGGTGTGATAAGAGATATATAAAGTTCCAAAAAATCTAAAGGTGCAAGAGGTAATATTTATTAATGCAAGACTGTTTCCACAGTGCATTGACTTGAGGTACATGACCTTTAGGTTCTAACTCAATATTCATGGAAATGATATGAACGTCAAAAATAAAATCATGTATTTTACCTAAGGTTTTTTTTTTTAGTGTTGATTGAGCATCCAAGTCTCTTGATTTATTTTGGGCTATAATTTAGTTATCATCATAAGTTAGGGAGATAGTACATGCTTATTTATTAGAAGGAACTTCAAAAGATGAGACACCAAAATTTCTAAATTTATGAGGTGACAAAGTTAAAGGGTATTGAAATAGGTTATCCAATCTATATTAATTAAACATGAAATCATATTTAGTATAAGATGCTTCATTTTCATTACATGGAGGTAACTTGGTGATCTCATCAATAATAGGAATGATACGATCATGAGGTAACAAGGAGGAAGCCACTTTGAAATGTAAGGAGGTAACTTGGTATTATTTCATGTGTTTTGAAAATTATTTGGTTCATCATCATAAAAATCAAAAGGAGTGACTTGTAAATCTGGATTTATATTAACAAATTTGGGTAAAAGTGCATAGTTAATTTTTAGAATAGTGAGAATCTAATATTGGGATTTAGGACTAGAAAGCTAAATACTCCATAGGTTAGGATCAACCTCATGTTTATACCATTTGCCATTATTAATGAAATTGATACATTTCCTTCTGTAAGATGTAATATCCCTCATGCGATGATTCCATGGGTGTCATATGAGTATGTTATAAGATAATGGTAAATCGATGACCATAAGCTTAGTACATACAATTTTGGGTCCAATATTAAGAGGGAGCCAAATACAACCAAGTAGATTCTTACTAGTCTTATCAAATCCATGGCATGTTAAATATGTTTTCTTGAGATGATCTTTGTTATATCTGAGTTCTTGAATGAGAAAAATATATGTCACATTAATTCCTAACCTTTCATCTACTAATACTTTTTGAATGAGGGTGGCATTAATGGATGTTTTGATAAAGAGAGGTGGATAATCAGCTCAAAAGAGAATTTCATCATTGATCATATCTTGTTAAAGGAACTCTATGGAATGTTTTAAAGAATGATAGATATATTCAATGTTTTTAATTTATGTTAGTTGAGGCTCGTGAGAAGGTGGTTCCTATTTTAAGGAAAATGGTTCATTGATTTCTTGGACTTGTTGCATTAGGAATTTATAATGATAGGGAGAGGTACAAACTAACTCCATGAGAGAAATTTTTCAAGGCATATAGTTGAGTTCCTCTAATAATTTACAAAGAATTTTGGAAGAGGAAGAACCAACATGAGTCTTAGAGCGTAAAATAAATTTAGGAGGAAGAGAAGTGGTTGGAGGTTCAGATTAAGCAAGCGGCTCCTCATTGGTTTTTGAAGGTAAGTTAGTGGTAGTAATATATTTGATAATTTTGTCTTATAATGATTGTTTCTTTGATTTTTATGGGACATTTTTGGGTCATTTTCCATCAATAATTAACCTTAGATACATTTATGTTTTAATATTAGTATAGTATTGATCATAATCGATATCAATTGTACAAATATCCTTATTTGATTTTTGAGGGTTAGATGTAGAGAAAGATTTGGGATTATTATGGGAAGATGATTTGGAAAGTTGTTTCTTTTGAGAAGTATTAACATAATCTTGATGAAATATTTTGATCATGACATCATGATTGAGTGAATCACCTAGCATAAAAGAGATGATAAGTTTTATAATCCCTTGACATCTTTAATTTGAATGACCTATATCTATGTGAATTAAAAAACATTGATTAGGATCATACCATTTAGGGAATTATTAGGATA
Organism: Torreya grandis; assembly: GCA_037957365.1. Lineage (NCBI taxonomy): Eukaryota > Viridiplantae > Streptophyta > Pinopsida > Cupressales > Taxaceae > Torreya > Torreya grandis. The sequence goes on along the minus strand of JARHVA010006750.1, from coordinate 814,817 downwards.
CATGAATGGTTTACAAGGTGCTAAAATTTGCTTCATTTATTGCATAGTTAATGGTGTATGAGAAAAATTAGGATAATATACTATAGCTACTCCTAGTTTGGCTTAAGGAGGATTTCTAGTTATTGCATTGGTTGAATGTTGGAAATATCCCTTGATGATTTTAGTGTTAGGTTCAAAATATTTCATTAGGAAGTCTTGATGCTTAGCTTGGTCAAGAGAATCATTTAAAGTTTGGGGAGCAAAGGTTTGATCCTTGTATTGGAGTGAAGGTTTTAATATCATTATTAAAAGTTTAAACAAGTTATCATCAGTCATGTTATGATCAAATTTTTAAGCTAAATCCTTCCATAATTTGATAAAATCATGAATTGATTCGATGAGATTTTACTTAGCATTGATGAAATAACTAAGATAATTTTTGGGAAGATCATTATGTTGGAATTATTTAACTAACGGATTGACTAAATCCTCAAGTTACCATATAGAATGTTAGAGAAGTTTGTTATACCATTCTAATACATCACTAGTGAAAGTTTTAACTAAAATTTTAGTTGTGGAGAAGGTATTAGTTTGGATCCACTCTCTACAAATGTTACCAAATGAATTAAGGAAAGATGCAAGGTCTTTAGTCCCATCATATTTAATAGTTGGAGATATATTACTAATATCAATGAATACAATGAAAGGGGATAAATGATCATTTTAAATGTGTTAAAAAATATTATTGTGCATGATAGGTTGGGGAATGAAATTTCTTGTGGCATATCAAAGAGGTGAAGGGATAAAATTTTGATTATTTTGAGTAAAAAGATTGGGAGGCTGATTAGCCATGTTTATTAAATGATGTTGTAATTGCATAATTTGAGAGGTGTTACATGTTTTCATGATGTTCATTTTTTTCACTATTTATGCAAGAATTTTAGTTGTATCAATTTTTGGGTTGGTGTTGGCAGGAGGATTCCCTGAATTGGTATTAGGGTGAGGGTTATTAAGTGGCAGATTTTTGGTGGGGTTATTAGATAGGATTATATCAATCACCCCTACATTATGATGAGATGTTTTAAAATGGGAATTATCTTGATAATTATGAAAAGGATATGAACTACCAATATCATTTGTATGATTTATTTAAACCTATTTTAATTAAAATATGAAGGATGAGAAGAGGTGATCCAAGAGTGAGGATCTTCTTGGGTAGTGAAGGTAGGAAGAAAATAACATCTCATATAGTGTTTAAATAGATCAAGTTGTCCAAAAATATCTTGATAGGGTATTTCATGATTCTTTAAGAAATAATCTAAGATTAGAAATAAGAAAGGAAAAATATAGATAAAAATGGCCACACATAGAACATTATCAACCAATAAGTACAAAGTCAATTTGGTCGATGGAGTCTAGGAGAAAGATCCATGGAATAGGATGAAAAATACATAGTCAAACTAGTTGACTATGTTCTATAAAGGATAAAGTTGTAATAGGCTAAAAGGATACATAGTAATATGAATCAACTGTGTACTATAGATGAAGAAGATGAAGAAATGAAAAAGGCACATAGTTGTATAGGTCAACTATGTACTTAACATAGAGGGGATTACAAAGAGAGTTAGTTAAGCATTAGTCAATAAATCATGAAAAAAGAATTAAAGACATAACAAAACTTAGCCTATCTATTCATGCATGAATTAAAAAAGATAGCAATAAATAATTGAAAGAAAATAACATAGATTACCTTTCCAAGTGGATTCACCATATAAGTGTAGCTCAAAAGCATGTTCTCCCTTGATCAAGAGTTATTTTCTTCATCAATAATGGTGGTAGCTCCTCCCATGTCTCAAGAATTATTTGCATAACCTAGGATCAAATTAGATGAAATCTCCAATCTAGCCTATCAAATGAAGCTTGTTAATGAAAAAAACAATGATCAACACAAAGGATTCTAGAGACAATTTAGCATTATAAATTTACAAAAATAAATCTTAAAAATGATGCTCATGGCCTTTCTATTTATAGATTTTCAAAATGGTTTAGGATCAACCATGACCATCCATCTCAAGATTGAGATGTGTGGTCATTAATTAATCCAATTATGTAATTAAATCCATAAATATACCCCATAAATATTTGGGATAGAGGGGCATTTAAGAGGCATGGAGAGTCTTAATGAGGCATGGGAGACCCATAATCCTGATATTTTATGCATTTATGACTTATGGATGCCACCCCATATGATGATGTCACTAGGTATTGCAATTAATAAAAATCAATTTATAAAATGAAATATTCAACAAATCTCATGGAAAATCCACTTAATCTATTGATTTGGATCAATTAGCCTTAAACAAGGTTAATCAACATTTTTGTAATATTTAGCAATTGGCCCTCAATTAATCAAAATGGTTAGAAAGTCATATTAGTGGGTTATCATTTGACTGGAGAAGAATTAGAAGGTGATGTTAGATGTATATAGACTGTGTTCCCATTTAGGATGTTATTGACACAAAATAACAAATGTACATGACATGTACTAATGAATTAGAATAAAATAGTGATCCACGTCACAAAAAGGCAAAATCATCATTTTGACTCGAAATGAATTGATCAAAGTTAAGAATCACATAATATGCATTATTACATTTAGGGATACATTAGCCTAAATCGACACTTGTAAATGATAATCTCAAACCATTTAATGTGTTTTGTGGATTTTGACCTAAAATGTGCATTTGAGTGCAATTTAAGTAAGATTGACAATTTCAACACAAATGGTGTTAGGAATTGGATGTCTACATTTTTATCCTATTTAAGAAAGCATAGCAAGACATTTTAGAAAAGAAACATTTTTTCAAAGAAAATAGTTATCAAGAATAAATTGGAATACACCCATGATTCCCCCTTGAGAGGACATACTAAGATGGAAGAGAAAGATGGACTCTCAAAAAGAGAGAGAAAGTGAGAAATTAACCCATGGAATATATCACATCTAGATGAGCTAATGTTTGCATGCATGATTACCATCAATGATACAAATATAATTAGAGGTATAATAGGCCCCAGTAGATGGGAGGAATGGGAAAGATATAATCCATAAATGTAAGGGACACACTTTAAATTTACCCAATTTGAGAGTACAAGTTATGTGCCTACAACATTGATCAATCCCAAGACAAGTTAGACACTAAAATATTGCCATCATGGGAATTAATGTGGAGAGCACAAAATTAGAGAAAAAGAGAATGTAGTCTCTAAAGAGAATATAATAATAAGTACTCTAGTAGAGTAAATATGATCATGATAAAATAGTTTTGCCCTAGTAGGGTTAATTTTGATCATTTAATAAAGTATAAATAATGGTTTATCCCTATAGAGCTGATTTGATTCTAATGTTGTTCAGATGTTATGCCCAAATATGGGAAATTTGAAAGTAAAATATCTCAAGGATATCATCCAACAAATAGGTTAAAGTGAGTGGGTGCAAACTTACATGTAATTTTGTAATGGCTTAAAAATATGTATAAAACCCAACATATGAGGATGCACAAAGTGATGAGAGAGATGAAAATAAGAAGGAAAATGGTTGAGTTGAATCCAAATGTATAAGACAAGTGGATGTTGCCTACATAGTTCTATGGACTCATGTTCTAACATGAACTTTAGGCCAATGTAGTTCACCCATGTTTGGAAGAGAATGGAATGAGGAATGATAAAAACTGACCAAGAATTGATTAGACTCACAATGTATGTGAAGAGGTGCACATATAAGCATAGAGTCAAGTGCTAAAATGAATGATACCTAGATGCCTATTTTCATATTATGAGCCTAGATTATGTAAAGTGTTCTTGAGAACTATTCATCAGAGTGATGTTGACATTAAGACTTTGAAACCTGAGCACAAAATGTTAGATACAGAAAAATAAATTAGGCATCATAAGTATGAATAACTTATAATGACATAATATTCTAATTGCACTAAGTCAGTTGAGATGTGAATACATATAACTAAGGATAATGGTAAAATAATGACCAAAACCAAAGTTACAACTATTTACATTTAAATAAAAAAGTAAAGAAAAAGATAAACATAAACATAAACATAAATGAACCTACTTGAAACTAAGATATGATCAATCAAGACTTAAGTAGGAATAAAAATGTTTAAAAACAAAAAGTAAGAACATCTTAATGACATGAGACCAAGATATAAATAATCAAGATCCATTCAAATCATCAAGATGTTATGAAACACAAAAGAGATAAGCAAAAAACATATAGGGAAACACAAGACCAATATGAGACAAGAAGTAATAAAAAGAGAAAAGGAGAAGAAATAAAATGAGAGGTACAAAATCACAACAAAACACCAAGAAAACACAAATAAACACACACAAATAAAAAACTAAGTTAGTGTGGTTTAAAGAAAAATGTTCATGCACATGCAGAGAGGTGTTACTTTCCACCACAACATAACAAAGAATAATGACACAATAATTGTTCCCTAATTAAAGAGGAACAATGATAAAAGAAATGGGGGAAGAGAAAAGAAGGAAGGGGTCAGTTGAACTAAATCCAGATGTACAAGATAAGTGGATGTTACCTACATAGTTACATGGATTCATGTTCCAACATGAAATTTAGGCCAAATGTAGTTTTCTCAAGAAATAAGATAGAAGAAACATGATGATTAGACTAGCATGATTGATGTTTATAGAATAAATGAAAGATATGACAACTGAATGAGCATGGTCTTGAAAATAACAAGTTGATTGGATGAGAAAGAATGATCTTACAAAATGGAAAGTGCATGGGACAAGATGAACTAGTGTTTTTTTACTTGTAAAATGGCAAGAGCATAACATAGCGGGATGGGAATGCCTAAATGTATAAAAGTGTGAGACAATGTTTTTATTCTTTTGTGGATCATGTTCTAATGTTTTTGGTATTTTCAAAGTATTTCCAATATTTTTGGTGTTTTTGGGATAAAATATGCATAAAGTGGGACCATTTAGTCAAGGAAATGCACATTCAAGAGTAGAGCTTCCAATAAAATAGCTAAGCCAACTGCAACAACCCATGCTCACAAATCGGTGAGAGTGAGGATCCTAATAAGACAATAAATACCTACAAAGAGCAATAAATATAATATAGAACAATGTGCAGCATGAAGTAACTTTGAAGAATTATTTATGTTCACTTAGTTGTAATAGTGTGATAAAGGTTCTGAGTTGAAAATATGTTCTTGTTCACTTGTCTATAGAAAAAAGATGTAAAATGTTATCCTGGCTGAAATGCTTTGTAGAACTAGTGTTGAATATGGCCATAATGTTCATGAGACATAATAAGGATCATAATTGGTCGAGGGATAAAAAATGTTCAAGATTAATACATGATCAAGACATAACAAAGAAAATGGTTCTTAAGGAGAAAAATCTAGGATAAGATGAAATATGTTTAGATTGCCAATGATTCCAAAGCGTTCACTATCTAGAGTCATGAAGAGTGGACTAAGGTAGTATAAAATGTGTTCAGGGTAGGATAAAATTACTTCAGCACAAGTTTCCCCCAAGTTCGGGGTATTGTAGACAATGGTTCAAAGTTGTTCACGCATATAACCTCTTAAGGTGTATGATGTTCATGGGCTCTATAAGTTTTCCACTGTTAGGTTTAGCCAATCAATATGCCCCTAGTCCATAGTTTGCCATGACAACATATGGTCCCAACCAATTAGCCTAAAACTTACCTTTCTTTTTGCATTCAACATTAATGTTAATTTGGTTCTCTTTCAAAACCAAGTCACTAATCTCAAACTCTCAAGGGAGAATGCACTTATTTTAACTTCTCCACAATCTATTTTAATAGGCCTATAAGTTTTTGTAGGGCAGCCAAACACTTACCATCAAGAAGTTATAGTTCTTGCAATCAAGAGGCTTTATAATATTCATCATCTTCAATGTGCTCTAGTGATATTCATAGTGATGGTATCTCAATCTTGATCAGGATAATATCTTTAGTGCCAAAAATAAGGGAGTATGGAGTGGCTCTAGTTAGGGTTTGATGATTGGTTCTATAAGCCTAAAGGGTAGGAAAGAGTTACAAGTGATAATTACATCTTACATCATTGATAATCTTCTTTAAGATGGCTACAATGTTTTTTGACACCTCAACCTATCCACTGCCTTGTGGTTTGTATGGAGTTGATTTCTTATGCTTAATCTTGAATTTCACATAAAAAGATTTTAGATCTTGGTTCACAAAAGATCCATCATTATTAAATATAATATGGGTTGGGATGCCATATCAACAAATGATATGGTAATGAATGAATTTAGCTATCTATTTCTTGATAAAATAAGTGAAAGGAATGGCCTCAATCCACTTGGTAGAGTACTTAGTTGCAGTAAAAATGTGCTTATGGCCATCTGAAGATGTTGAGCTAATTTTATTGATGAGATTGAGACCCCATGTTGAGAATGACCATGGTGCTATGATCAGTTATAGTGGTAAAGAAGGTGCATGTATCAAGTTTCCATACTACTGACAAGGAAGACACTTCTTCACATAGTTGCGATAATTGGTCTCCATTTTGGGCCAATAATAACCTATTTTGAGGAGCTTCTTTGCTAAGACTACACCATTGGTGTGGGCCCCACACATTCCTTCAAGAACCTCCTTTAGTGCCATCTTGGATTCTCCCAAAGATATACAAAAAATAAGTATTACATCATAGCTTTTATGATAAAGCATCTATCCAAAGAAAGTATAACATGTTAAGAAATGAAGGAATAGTTTTTTTTTGTTGTTGGAAAGATTGGCAGGGAAGACATGACTATGGAAATAGTTATAAAAATATTGGTACCATGGTAGATCATGTGGGGGATTAAGACTAGAAATGACATATAACCTCTCTGAATTTTTTATAATATGTGTAAGCTAAAGAATATTTTCAATCAAGAACTGATCTCTTTAGCACTACCATCCATTTGAATCATGGAACCAATAATCACCATTATTTTGGTAGATCTATTTTTTACTCTCAAAACTTGTTCAAACTATAAATATTTAAAATGTGTTTTGAGGTTATCGATAATTTGCTTGTAAGGAACAAGTTTGTCATCTCTTGTTTGATACTAATTAGTGGTTTAATTGATTATTAACTATGAATCTTCATAGACCTTTAAGCTTTGAATATCCCACTATATATTAAGGTGAATCCCTATAATCAATGCCTCATACTCAGCCATATTGTTTATACAATGAAATTGTATATGGACTGCTTTGGGAATCAAATCCCCTTATGGTATGATCAAAAATATGTTGGATCCAGATCTGTGGGATGTGAAGGATCCATCAAAATAGAGCATCCAATATTTAGGTACCTATGATGCTTAATATATCATCATGATAGAATCATCTAGAAATTCAAACTTAAGAGGTTGAGTATCCTCAATAGGATCTTCTACCAATTGGTCAGCAATTACTTTCCTTTTGATTTTGGTACTCAATGTCAAACTAACTTAGGATCATAATCCATTTAGCCATGCATCCTTGAAGATCTATTTTAGATAAGAGTAACATGAGAGGGTCCACCTTAGTGATGATAATAGTTTTGTTATTTATCATATAATGCCATAATTTCTAAGTAATGAACACCATATCTAAACATGCCTTCTCAAGAGGAATATAAATTACATTTATAAGCCACCAATGTGTGACTTAAATAATAAACAATGTGTTCCTTACCATGATCATCATGTTAGGCCAAAAGTTCCCCCAGTGCATGTTCTATGGTTGTTATATAAAGAAGTAGTGGCTTTCCCTATGTTGGCAATCTTAAGACTGGTGGATTGGCCAAGTATGTCTTAAGCTTTACAAATGCTATCTGATTGTCTTAATCCCATTGAAATGTTACCCTTTTCTTTAAAATATGAGTAAATCAGTGGAATTTATCTACCAACTACGTAATGAACCTATGTATAGACTAGATCTTTCCTTGCAGGCTTTACAACTATATAATATTATTTGGTGAAGGAATTTTCAAAATAGTGTTGACTTTTGTAGGGTCAACTTTGATCCCTCATTGTGATATAATGAACCCTATTAGTTTCCTTGATTTGAATCTGAAGACATATTTATTAGGATTCAAATAGACCTTATATTCATGAAGCCTTCCAAAGATTCTTCATAGAACATTAGGATGTCTAGCTCTTGTTTGTGATTTTACTAGTATATTATTGACATAGTCCTATACAATATCATGCATCATGTCATGGAAGATGTGTTAAGTTATGGACCTAAAAGCTTCACTGATGTAAATGGAGGAGGTTGCTAAGTTGCAAAGCAACTGATGTCAGTCTGATCAACTGACGTTGGTCATATTTAGTATGCAAAGCAACCGACATCGGTTAGGGGTCAGCCGACATCAGTCAGATAGGAACCAACGTCGGCAACCTATGTGTGCGTGCATTTACATGTGCTTCTAGAATTGGTCTAATTTTAGATGGACAGTTAGTTTGCATGTAAAAGACTAATTTTAGTCTTATGTCTGCATTTCTAATTATTGTAATTAAGAAGTCTAATTATTGTTTGTATGGGATCTATTTAAGAGACCCATGGGGCTGTATTGTAATCAAGGACAAGGAAGAGATCCTTCTAGTTGTAAGATCAATTGATCTGCATGTAGCAAGATCAGGGGAGATCTACATGGTAAGTAAGGTTAGTTGATATATAGGTGTGTGTGTGTATGGTCAAAGGAGATATGCGGGGTAGCAAGGTCAAAGGAGATCTGCAACACAACAAGGAGCAAGATCAGGGAGATCTACTTGGAGTACTTTGAGTACTTGGTGTACTGGCAGTATTGTTACTGACTGGTGGAGGGAATAACTTGGTGTTGAGTTGATTGTTGTTTGTAATTGGTTGAGAGAGAGAGAACTCTTGAGAGAGAATTACTGTACACCTAAGAGGTGTGGGAAGAGTGTGATTTCTTCATTGTATTTCCTTTTGGAAGAGTTTTAATAGAAGATTGGTATATGTCTCTCATATCTCTTCTTATTTGCTATTTCTAAATTCTAGTTACATATTACTTCTGGTTTAATTCTGTGTTTAGTTGCTTATACAAAGGTAATCGATTGTGCTCTTAATCCCTAACAAGTGGTATTAGAGCTGTGTTTGCTCTAGATCCTAACAAGTGGTATCAAAGCCTGGTTCAAAGCAGGTTAGTGTTTGTTGATTATAGGTCACTCACAGGGGTTTTTGTTTGAGTGGGAGTAAAGCAATGGTAGAAGAAAGTATGCTAAGAATGGAGAAATTTAATGGCAAGAATTATCAATTATGGAGGATGCAGATAGAGGATTATCTGTATTAGAAAGATCTGTACTTACCGTTGGATGGGGTTTCTTGTAAGCCCACATGTATGCAAGATGAAGAATGGAAGGTTCTTGATAGAAAGGCTTTAGGAGCTATAAGGCTGACCTTGGTAGCTTTTGTGGTTTCTAAGTTATCTTAGGCAAGGACAATAGTAGAGTTAATGGAATCTTTGGCAAATTTATATGAAAAACCCTCAGATCTGAATAAGGTATTTCTTATGAAGCAATTATTTAATTTGCAAATGCTGGAAGGTGGATCGGTATATAGTCATCTTAGTGATTTCCATGGTTTGGTAAACCAGTTAATTTCAGTCAATATAGCTTTTGATGATGAAATTAAGGCTCTCTTAATCTTATGCTTTCTACCTAAAAGTTGGGATAGTTTGGTAATGGGAGTTAGTAATACTACGTCTGCTTCAAAAATCTTGAAAGTTGATGATGTTGTTAGTGTAATCTTGAATGAAGAAATTCATAGGAAAAGCACAAGGGAATCATCAAGGAATGCTTTAAGTGTTGAAATTAGGGGAAAGCAAAGAGAGAAGGTCAATCAAGGGAAATCAAGGTCAAAGATAGGCAGGAGATCTAGATCTAGGTATGGTAGTATAATTTGCTCGAATTGTGGAAAGAAAGGGCATGTAAAGAAATATTGTTGGTTGAAAGAAGATCAGCATGAAGGAAATGAAGAAGCAGATGTTGCAGGTATTGTTACACATGATGCTCTTATATGTTCCTTGGATAAAGTGGAATCTTGGGTTTTAGATTCTGGTGCCTCTTTCCATGCAACCCCAAATAGAGAATTTTTCCATGATTATGTCCATGGAGACTTTGGAAAGATTTATTTAGGGGATGGTAAGCCTTGTCAAATGGTTGGCAAAGGGAAAGTGTAGCTGAAATTGCAGATGGGCAACACATGGGTGTTGAAGGAGGTCATGCATGTCCCAAGCCTGAAGCAGAATTTGATTTCTATTGGAAAGTTGGGTGATGAGGGATGCGCAGTAACTCTCACAGTGGAATCTTAGAAAGTTTCCAAGGGTGCACTTGTTTTAGCAAGAGGTAAAAAAGTAGGTAATCTTTATCTATCTACTTGTATTAATGATTCTCCTTCTAGTTTATCTACTTCAGATGTAGATGTGAAGATGTGGCTCTCTAGGCTTAGTCACATGAGTAAGAAGGGAATGGATGTTCTTAAGTTAAATGGTAAGAGTTCAGATTTGAAAAGCATAGATCAAGATTTCTGTAAGCAATAGAAGAAAGTGAGGTTTCTTGAAACTAAGTCAACAAAGAAGGGAGCTTCTATTGGAGGATCACAGTGGTATGCTACAAAAAAGGATCAGGTTTATTAGAGGAAGAGGAAATTTGATGTTTTTAACAAGAATAGGAAAGCCTTGGTTTTTAAGGAGAAGATGATGGATAGAGATCAACTCAAGGGGCTAAATAATTTTGAGCAGGGTAGTTTGGACAAGGTTATGATCCAAAGTGAGCTCACAGGTAAAAATCATCACTCATAAGAAAACACAGTTATCGACATCAATTAGGTGAGAATTGACATCGATCAAGCAAGTACCGATGTCGGTCATGTGTAGACTAGATTCGATGGTATCGAGTAGGTGTACACCGACATCGATCAAAGAACCAGTGTTTGCGATCAAGAGGAATCGACATCGATTGGGTGCAGACTGAGGTCGGCCAAAGGTGACCGATATCAGTCACTGTTAAAATGGATTTTAGGCAGATAGCAAGCTATCAAGGAGTCTCAAATGCCCATGAAGAGGATTGAAAGGGTAAGTAAGCCTCAAATTCATTATTCCCCTTCTTTACATTACTTGTTGCTCACTGATGGTCAAGAACTAGGAAGTTTTGAAGAGGCAATGTACGTAGAATCTAAGAAATAGTGGGAGCATGGCATGAATGAGGAAATTTATTCCTTAGAAGAGAACCAAATAGGAGATTTGGTAGAGTTTTTAGCCAGAAAGAAAGCACTGAAAGATGAATGGATTCCTAGGTTAAAGAAAGGAGAGAATGGACATGTGAGATAGAAGGCCAGATTATATGGTCTTGAACAGGCTACAAGACAATGGTGTTTAAGGTTTGATAGGTGTATGACAAAGCATGGCTTTAGTCAATGTCAATGTGACCATTGTGTTTACTTTACCAGGTTTGATAATATTAGCTACATTATCCTGTTATTGTATGTAGTGTATATGCTTATTGCAGGGTCACACATGTAGGGAGTTGCTGAGCTAAGGGTAAAATTAATTCAGAGGTTTGCCATGAAGGATTTGGAAGTAGCAAAGAAATTCTTTGGCATGAGTATTTTTAGAGATAGGGAAAGTCACAAGTTGATATTGTCTCAAGATTATTATGTGAATAAGGTAGTGGAGAGGTTCAATATGCAGGATGTAGAACTGGTTAGCACACCTATGGATGGATAGTTCACAGAATAGTGTCCCAAATCACATGATGAGGTTGAGTACATGTGTACTAGACCTGATATTACCCAAGCACTGGGAGTTAGCAAGTTTGTGGCCAATTTGGGAAAGAAGCACTGGAAAGTAGTTTAGTGGATTCTCAGGTATCTGAGAGGGACCAACAACAGGTTAACATGCTATGCAGGGTCAAGCACTTCTCTACATGGGTATGTAGATTCAGATATGGTAGGTTACTTAGATGATAGAAGTAGCACCATAGGATATGTGGTGGTTGGTCTTCAAGATTTAACTTGAAGAGGGATACAAGCCAGGAAACAAAATTAGATTATGTACAGGTACAGGTATAGTGCAACTATTTATCTCTAAGTGGGAGATTGTTAAGTTGTGGAGCTAAAAGTTTCACTGATGTAAATGGAGGAGGTTGATGAGTTATAGAGCAACCAACATCAATTTGATCAACTGACATTGGTCATATTCAATGTGTAGAGAAACTAACATTGGTTAGGGGTTGGCCAACATCGGTCAGATAGGAACCGACATCGGCAACCTGTGTGTGCGTGCGTTTGCATGTGCTTCCAGAACTGGTCTAATTTTAGATGGACAGTTAGTTTGCATGTAAAAGACTAATTTTAGTATTGAGTCTACATTTTTAATTATTGTAATTAGGAATTATAATTATTGTTTGTATGGGATCTATTTAAGAGACCCACGAGGCTGTATTGTAATCAAGGACAAGGAAGAGATCCTTCCAATTGTAAGATCAATTGATCTGCAGGTAGAAAGATTAGGGGAGATCTACATGGTAAGTAAGGTCAGTTGATCTGTAGGTGTGTGTGTGCAAGGTCAAAGGAGATCTATGGGGTAGCAAGGTTAAAGGAGATCTGTAACACAACAAGGAACAAGATCAGGGAGATCTACTTGGAGTACTTTGAGTACTTGGTGTACTGGCATTATTGTTACTGACTAGTGGAGGGAACAACTTAGTGTTGAGTTGATTGTTGTTTGTAATTGGTTGTGAGAGAGAGAAATCTTGAGGGAGAATTACTATATGCCCAAGAGGTGTGGGAAGAGTGTGATTTCTTCATTGTATTTCCTTCTGGAAGAGTGTTAATACAAGGTTGTATTGTCTCTCATATTCTATGTTATTTTTGAATTCTAGTTACATATTACTTCTGGTTAAATTCCATGTTTAGTTACTTATACAAAGGTAATCAATTGTGCTCTTAATCTTGATAAGTGGTATCAGAGCTATGTTTTCTCTAGATCCTAACAAGATGATAGTCATTTCACATTGATATGTTTCTCCAGTGTTCTTCAAGCCAAATGGTATGACTTGGTAATAGAATGTCCCCCATAGAGTGGTGAATGTAGTCTTTTTCTATTCTTTAGGGGCTATCTTGATCTGATTATAACTATAAAATCCATCCATAAAGGACAACATCTCATACTTAGTAGTTGAGTCAATGATCATGTTGATGTTGGGTAGAGAAAAATCATTTTTAGGGCATAATTTTTTGATATGTTATAAATTAGTATAAAGACATATACCTAAGGTATTTTTACTCACTAAGACTATGTTAAAAACCCATTTAGAGTAATCTAGTGTTCTAATAAAATTGGCTCCTAATAACTTTTCAAGTTTAGCCTTAACCAATAGGGTGATGCATGGATGCATCTTTCTTAGTTTTTTCTTGATTGGTTTGGTATCCAGATGGACAACAAGGTGATACACAACCAAATCAAGGTCCAAGCTTGGAATGTCATAGTATGCCCATGTAAAGATGTCTATATAATCCTTAAGAATGGATATAATTTGTTCACATTATGATTCAGTAAGGGAAGCTCCAAGATAAACAATTTTGGGATCCTCATAGGTTCCCAAGTTCACTTTTGTCATATTTTCCACAAGGAATGTGGATCCATCTTCTAGAACTATAGGTAAGGTATGATCATGATTATCTTATTCTACCATATCTTCTTGTTGTTACTCTCAAAGATCTAAATATTATGAATAATTAGAATATGCCATCTCAGGCAAAGACCAAGTAGCAAAAACCTCTAGAAACTCAAGAGCAAGATGCTCAAACATTTGATGTTGTTATGAAGAGATGCTTTTACTAGATAGGGAACTTGGGATAGATGGACCTTCTATATCCTAAGGTGATGAGAAAAATTTTCTACCTAGGAGTGCCTAAAATATGTTTTCACTCAAAGGCTTGTCTTTTTCTTTACTTTTTCCTTGATCGACAAGTACCTCAAAGAGGTTTTCACCCAAAGACCTTGATGTTTATTCTTTATTATGACCAAGAAAGTTTATCTGCTCTCCAAATTAGGTAGAAGGATATAATGAAAAATCAAATCCCTATTTGTGATCACCAATGGGCAAACCATCTCATAGGCCCATATATTCTACAATTAATTCTTCATTTTGAAACTCATCGAGGCATATGACTAAATCTTGTTGGTCCCAATCTATGAGTTTAGGATGGTAAAGACATCGAGAAAAATGAGGGTTTTCTTTAGGATGGGAAGCTCCAATGGTAAAGATATAATTTCCTACTTCAGGAAGGGAAGCACCACTAGGATGGGTTCTTGCTTTAGGATGGGAAGCTCCAATAGGCATTATGGTTAATATGGAATTTGAATCAAATAAATTTGAGTCAACAAGCTTATCAAAAAGGCTATAATGGGATGTTGTGTCACTATTAGGAGTCTAGTTGCTAATCACTTTGGAAGAGTCACTATCAAAATTCATAAGGTCACCCTCTAGTGGTTTAAATATGAGACCATGATTCCAATTGACAACTCCAACTAATAAGGGCTCTAATATTCTTTGCACTTGTGGGCTAAGGCCTTTCCCTGTATAGTCAATTTGATCCATTATTGATTAGGGATAGGATACTTTAAATTTTGAAAGAAATCAACAAGGCCTTCAAAATATAACCAATCTCCCTCAAAAAAAGCTTCTCAATCTTTCTTTGACATGATTTTAGGTACAAAAAACATAGGTGGTTTTCATTGTTTCTCCTTTGGTTACCAAATCTGGTTGGGTCCATTAGGAGTCTTGGATGGTTTAGTCTTTCCAAATGTTTTAGAGGATTTAGGAAAATTTGCAATATGGAGGACATCCTTAAGATGGTACTTGAAAATACTCACATCTTTAATAACAACCTATTTTGTAAGAGTTGTAGGAAATATATTAGCTGAAGTCGAAGCTAGATCACTAAGGTTGATATAATTAGATAGAGATGGATGGAAAATGATGGCTTTGTTTTTCTTCATAATGCATTTAGAACCTAGGAAATAATTATAATTATGAAACTCATCTTCAAAATGTTTACAATATTGATATGGCTGCTGATTAGCAGGAATAGTAACCTCGATCCCATCATGGGGAAACTTAAGGCACTAGTGAAGAGTGGATGGAATTATCTATACCTTATGGATCTAGGGATGACCAAGAAATATGTTATAAGGAATTTAAATATCCATAATTTGGAATAATGTGTAATGATAAATAGACCCAACCATGATTGGAAACTAAATTATACTAGAAGACTCCCTCTCAATATTATAATAAGCCTTGCTTATAATAATTTTTGGCTGAATGTCTTTATCCATATAGTTCAATCATCATACCAATTTAAGAGATATGATGTTCAGCCCTAAACCATTATCTATAAGAACCCACTTGACCTTATGATATGTAATTATTATCTCAATGTATAGTGGGTTATTGTGGTTTGGGCTAAGAGTGGGCATGTCTTTGTGGTCATATGTGATTTGCCTAAATGAAGATAAATGTATAACTATGTTTTGATCAGGGTTTATGTCATTAGGCATAGTAGATTATTTTAAAAGGTTGTTCAAAATATTTCTATGGACATCAGATGTCTATAAGATTTCTAATATGGAAATTCATGTAGGGGTTTTATTCAAATTATTCGCTAGACTATAAGGCTTTTTTATTGTGGATTGAGCTAGTTTAGTCTTTGTTGGCATGGTATTTAGCTTTGTAACTATAAGCACAATTTTCTCATTGGGTTTTATGGAATAAGTGGGTGAAGGGCCCTAGATGGTGACTCATGGGCATCTAGTTGTGATTACACAACCTAGAGGTGGAAAGGAGTCATTATAATTATAAGAGGAAGGCAAAGGGCCTTAGATGGTACTCATGGTCATATAGCTATATTGTTATAGTTTTGAGTTGATGAGGAGCTATTATAATTAGAATAAGGGTACTATTGTTTAGGACTAGTAACCCATGAAAATGGAGTCACAACATGATTATGTAAACTTGATGTGGTATTACTAGGGGAAGAGGGTATTAATCCTATAATGGCGGGTCTCATGATATGAGGAACATGAGATTATCCACTTGGTTTCATAGTAATAGTGGTAATGTGGGCAACAAAAATGTGCCCCATAGTATTTTTATAGTCATTTGACATGTTTTTTTAAGCCACATTGTCAATATAGGCATTATGATCCTGATTATGTTCATTACGATTCAGACCTTGATGTTGGTTTTGAGTCTGCCTCTATCCTTGATTTTAACCTTGGTTTTGATTATTTATTAATGGTGGTGGTGGATTATTTCAAGGAAATGGGTCCTTGTAGATCCCCATATCCTAATTTGTGTCCTGATTAGGGGCCAAATTAATTTCTAGCTCACCACTTTTAATAAAGTCTTTAATAATGTGTTTTAATTGGATGCAATAATACGCACTATGACCAATAACATGATGGAATTTTTATGATTCATTCTCTTTTTACCAATCTAGCTTTGCTTGATCTTAAGGAAATGACTTTGGTACTTGCCATATAATCAAATTAGCAGTTATTAGATTTTGTAACACTATTTTAATTGGTTCTCCTAACTTGCTAAAGACTTTAAAATTGTTATGAAATGTCCTTCATGGAGGTTGTCTCTATAAAGTATATGGTATATTTGGTGGAGTTAATTGTATATTTTGGGAAGGTGTAGCCTAAACCATTTGTATGTGCCTTGTTTCAGTCACCCCATTTCTTACCATGTTCTTATTTTTTTTAAAGCCTGTAGGCTTATCTTGTGTAATAGTTTGAACTGGTGATTGATTCTGATTAGATAATTGACCCTACGTGAAAATATTGACAAGGCCTTTAAGAATAAGAGGCTTCTCAATCTACACTCCTTTCTCAATAATGTATTTAAATGAGTTAACACAAGCTAACAATATATTATGTGTGACTTCAGGATAAAAGTTATATGAAAATATATCGCCCAACTATTTTTCTAGCAAATTATGTTGAAAATAGCCTACCAATGCTCTCCACCTTTGCAAATAAGCAACAAAACTTTCACCATCATGTTGTTTAGTTTTCCACAAGTCAACAATGGTCAATTCATGTTCTATGTTATATGATAAATGGTTAACAAACTTTTTTGATAAGTCATTCCAATATACAACCGATCCCTTAGGTATTTTAAGTAGCCACTCTAAATCCTATTCTACTAATTCATGGAAATAGTCAAATTAAGTACTCACTACTATAAGCAACCTCTTGACATAAGACAAATAATGCCTATATTTGCTCATATGGATCTCCCTTTCTTTTATACTTATCAAATTTGGGTACCTCAAAATGAGGTGGAAAGGGGTTTTTGAGAATAGATAAATCAAATGGATATGGGCATATCTCATCAAATTTGTATTTTTTAACTCTATTCTTCATTTCCAATCTCTAAACAATTTCCTTCATAGAATTCCACTCTTGCATGTTTGGTGAATTAGTGGATTGGATAAGATGTTTTTAAGGTGAAATTTACCCATGGTTTTTTTGTTGTTTGGGTAGAATATGCCCCTAATTTTGTTTTTTTTGTGGTAGAATGTGCCCCTAATTTTGTTTCTATTGGGGTAGAATGTGCCCTTGATTTTGTGTGGTTATATAAGGAATGTTTATCTTTCAATCCATGTCTCAGTTTTGATTCATTCCTTGATTCAAGATAATACACCATTAATTCATGGATCATAAAACATTCCCTAAATTTAGTTATTTAGTACCTTATTGATTTTGGGAAGTTCTATGTTTGTTTACCAATTTATATGTTGGTTGGAATGAACTAGCCAAATTGTCTTGAGGGATTTCCTCAATTTGAACTGAATGTTTGGGTCTTTGATTTTGTAAAGTAATAAGAGGTTCTTGATGATTGAATAATGTATGTTGCATGTCAAATGGAAAATTTTGTAAGATCTCTTATGACTTTGACTATTCATTTAGGTTACCCATTATGGTTATGTTCTCATCAAATGTTTGTTTTTTACTTTCGACTGAATTTCCCTATTCTTTTGAAGCATCATTTTGAATTGAAGTGGAAAATAATGAGTCAATTAATTCTGTGACAAGTTGATCTATATATCATTGACTTATTATCTTGATCTTAGCTAGAAGATATGGATTTGTGGGTTTTAAATTTATTTTTATTTCTTTTCCTTTGTTAGAAGAAGAAGGTATGTCTATTTGTGTAGAATCTTTCTCTTTCCATCATTGTTATCCTTCTCTAAATAAGGTATGTAATTATTCTATAGGAAAGTCTGAAGGTAGTCTAGCACCTAATTTTATCAACTAAGAAGTGCTTCATCTTGATCTTCTTAGGGTTGATATTCATTATAGTTCTCTTTAGATCCTACTATTGTAGGGATGTCATAAAAAAAAATGGGATTGTCTTGACCATCATAAATTGCTCATCCTCATAGCTAAGGCCCTACTAGAGAACCTTTGAGTCATGTCTAAAAAAAGAGTCATTCTCTGTGTTTGACTAGATTTGGATCAATGTTTTACAAATGTTTAAACAAGGTACGCTTGGTTCTCTTTAAACAAATGAATAAGGTACCAAAGAGATATAAAGGAGCATGGCTTGGAACCACACAAAATTAGAATATTTGGTTCATGAATTTACTCAAATTTTGGTTAAGTTGAAATCATATAGATTGGAAGAGGGTAAGGTAACTCAAAGATCTAAGGTCAAAACTAGTACACCAAAGCCTAGATTTTTGTGATACACCTATACCATAAAATCTAGTTTCAAATTTGATGAGTTGACCCTATAAAATTAGAGGAATGCTCTTTAGATTATGAAGAAGAAAATACAAACTAAGCAAATCAAGATGTAAAAACATACATGAATCACTAAGTACAAAGTTAGAACCAAATGGGTAGCACAACATCACCACATGGTTCTAATAGGATATAATATGTTCTAGGACTCAAATAATGAGTGATATGTAAGATGACTTGAGTCCACCAAGATGGTAATACAATTTTGAGTTTAATAAACAACCCTTAATCGAAATGGAAAATTGAACCCAAGTTAGAACAAGTTTAGTGTGCAAATGGAAAACCCAATTTAACACACCAACCCTTAAAAATTAGAAGGGTTTAATTTAAAATGTGAATTATAAATGAGTGACTTCAACAAATTGGGTAAATTATCTAGACTCAAATGGGTAGCATAATGGCACCAAAGTAGGTGATATGACACAAAGTTTTTTATAACAATTTTGAACAAGGAAAAGATAAATTTTCCAATTAGATAACATAATGCCTCCCTTTCTCAATAATTTTGAGGATAGTGTGTTTTGGTTAATTTCATTGAGTTAACAAGAAATTTTAGACATAAATCAAGATGAAGTAAACTAAAGACAAAAACAATCATCTTAAGTCTCAATTGAAAACATTGCATGATATTGTTGGAGTTTGTCTATGTATGTCATTTGAAAGGATTTTTAAGTTTTCATCCAAAAGTAAATACATATTATATATTTGGTTTTGTACACCCCCACCTTCTCTCAAATTATTATACATTGACATGGACCTTGAGGCGCACCTTGCACCAATAATACTTCCATGGCAAGTGGGGATTTATCTAAAAACTACAAGTTTTTGAACATTTCTAAATGGATCAATTACACAATGGATTTCATGCCAAATTATGAAAAATAAGTGCACTTTAATTGGATGTCTATGGTACTTGGTTTTTTGTAAAAAGGTATTGCTTTTTTTTCAACCACTACATCCATTGCTTGCTTAGTATAGTGTGATTTCTAAAGTGTAGATACATCTCAACAATTTAACCCTATATAACTCATGGGAGGTGATGAAATACACCTCAAAATCCAATTTTTAATAAAATAAAATACATAATATAAAGAGTCTACAGTCACCTTAAGATCACCCAATACTATTGTGAGTTTTTGGGGAGAGATTTAAATGACATTATTTGTATGCCTTGGACTAGGCATGCTTGTAATAAGGATGACACTTTTGATTCCAAAAGTTCCATAAAGGGGATGGATAGAAGAACATACATGTAATGCCCATCTTTTTTCCAATCAATTAATTAATCACCTATTACATACAAACTTGACAAATGAGTTTAGTTTTAAGCACTAAAACAAAGATTTGGTGATGTTCTTTTTGGCCCTTTACCTTAAATTATGAACTTTGAATGAAAATCACAAAAATTGATCAAGAAAAACACCCTAAAAAGTTCTCATAATCACAAAAATAAAGATTTATAGTTCATTTTAAACATCTAAAATAAGTTTAAAATCTTATTTTAATAAATCTTTAACTTGGTCCTACAAATAAAAAGTTCGTATGTCCTTTAGCCTTAAAGTATTTATCAAATAAATCTCAAGTTTACATAGTGTAATCCTACTACTCTACAGAGAAATTCTATGACTCATAGTGTAATATCATTACTTCAAAAGTTATTATATTGTCACTTAACCACTAACAATTTATTGACAATCATGTGACTTTGTCAGGCAATACCGTGACTCTCAGTGCAATATCACTACTTCAAAAGTTTTGATATTATCACTTAACTGCTAATGGTTTATTAACAATCCCATAACTTTGTCAGGTAATACTGCAAGTCCAATTGACAATC
Organism: Torreya grandis; assembly: GCA_037957365.1. Classification (NCBI taxonomy): domain Eukaryota; kingdom Viridiplantae; phylum Streptophyta; class Pinopsida; order Cupressales; family Taxaceae; genus Torreya; species Torreya grandis. Next base: position 794,096 of record JARHVA010006750.1, on the reverse strand, counting down.
TTGTGACTGTCTAGTTGTGGTATTGCAATATCACTATTATGAAAGTATCAAGATTACAATATTGCTACTTGTGAGTAGTGGTATTATTAGAATTTGTAGATAGAATCAAGGCTCATACAAAAATTCAATTGAAATGAAATATCGTGACTTGTAGTGATAATCTCATGACTATGTCAAGATAAAACTATGAATTCCAAAAAAATGTGTTTTTACTAATTTTTTCACTCTTTTTGGGCCTCCCACTCCAAGCTTATGCATAACAAAGGTTAGTAGGTTTCTTGTGAGAGCATTTTGATCAAATTCATGAGGTGCAATCCCACTGTGCATGACAAAATGTAGAGAGGATTACAAATATAGTTAGTAAAGCATTAGTCAAAAAATCATGAAAATGCATTAAAGACATAACAAAACTTAGCCTATTTATTCATGTGGGAATTATAAAAGATAGAAATAAATAATTGAAAGAAAGCAACATCGATTACCTTTCCAAGTGGATTCACCATACAAGTTCGGCTCAAAAGCATGTTCTCCCTTGATCAAGAGTTTTTGTCTTCATCAATAATGGTGGAAACTCCTCCAATGTCTCAAGAATTCTTTGCATAACCTAGGCTAAAAGTAGATGAAATCTCCAATCTAACCTATCAAATGAAGCTTGCTAATGAAAAAAATAATGATCAACACAAAGGATTGTGGAGACAATTTAACATTATAACTTTACAAAAATCAAACTTAAAAATGATGTTCATGGCCTCTCTATTTATAGATTTTCAAAATGGTTTAGGATCAACCATGACCATCCATCTCAAGATTAAGATGTGTGGTCATGAATTAATCCAATTATGTAATTAAATCCATAAATATCCCCCCATAAATATTTGGGATAGAGGGGCATTTAAGAGGCATGGAGAGTCTTAATGAGGTATGGGAGACCATAATCTTGATATTTTATGAATTTATAGCTTATGGATACCACCCCATATAATGATGTCACTAGGTGTTGTAGTTAATAGAAATCAATTTACAAAAATAAATATTTAATAACTCTCATAGAAAATCCACTTAAGCTCTTGATTTAGATCAATTAACCTTAAACAAGGTTAATCAACATTTGTGTAATTATTTGGGAATTAGCCCTCAATTAACGAAAATGGTCAAAAATTCATATTACTGCGTCTTCATTTGACTAGAGAAGAATTGGAAGGTTATGTTAGATGTATATGGACTGTATTGCCATTTAGGATGTTACTGACATAAAATTAAAAAGGTACATGATGTGTACTAATGAATTAGAAGAAAAGAGTGATATACATCACAAAAAGGAAAAATCATCATTTTGACTTAAAATGAATTGATCAAAGTTAGGAGTTACATAAAATGTATTAACCATTTAGGGATACATTAGCCTAAATCAGCACTTATAAATGACAAGCTTGAACCATTTAGCAAATTTTATGGATTTTAACCTAAAATGTGCATTTGACTGTAATTTGAGTAAGATTGACAATTTCAACACAAATGGTGTTAGGAATTAGATGTCTACACTTAACAAGGGGGAACTAAATAGGTTAATAATATACATACTCATATCAAGTGGATGTGTACTGAAGGTAAGTACAGTTGATAGTTTGTAACAGGCTATATTGATAGGGTGTTATGAAAATAAATATATTTTACAAGATAATATCTAAGTAAATTAAATGAAAAACACAAGTAATTGATTCAATATGGTTGATCCAGTTAGAATACATATCACAAACCTTATAGTAACATTGGCTAATGTGAGTTTTATAATACATAATATAATGATCAAATATCAAGCAACAAACTTGAAAGTAAATACTAACTAATTGGTCATTCCTAAATGTTGTTTATAATAAAATTTAAAATTAATGTGATGGGAAGTTGGTTGTAAGAAGGAACTAAAAACAAATATGTGGATACTTATATGTAGTTTAGGCTGAAAGAGATTTGTATTGGTGATGGTACTTATTTAGTTTTGGGGCCCACCCCCTCACTCTACAATCCCACATTGATAAGGGTGTCATATGTGTTGACAATATATAACATCAACCATGTATTTATACTTGGCCAAAAAACTAAGTTTTCTCCCCCTTGGTGATAAAATCTAATTAGGTAGGCCTTGGGAAGATAAATGTTTAATGTTTTTTTGTCTAAAGTGATTTGGAAGTATGTGCAAAAAATAAAAATAGTGTGACTAAATCAATAATTTGTAAAATGACCTAATTAATCTATGTGTATTACTCTAACCATGAAATCAACTCAAATAAAATGTGAACTAATTACTAGAAAAAATAGGTTAATTCTATCAGCTATTAAGATTATAAATTTGGTTTAGGAAACACTATATACAAATAATACATAACATAGGTGATTGGGATGATACTATTCTATAAAATTAATATCAAGAATAACACAATCAAATAGGTTGATTATGTTTTCTAGATAGAAAATAAGACATCGAATTGTGTCAAACTGGTCAACCCAGTTCAATGTAAGGCTATAGTTTTATAGACTAAAAACTTATGAAAAATAGTACTATAAATGAAAGACTAAAATGATAGAGTAAGAATGAACCTTGGTGGGTTTGAATATGCTTAGATTTCAAAAAAATTATATTGTGATGTTCAAGTTCTAACTCAAATATTCTGCAAATAGATTTGATTGGGTTAACAGATTTTATAAAACTTGTGTGCTAAAAAATAATTTTTGAATAGAGTTGGTCAACTTGACTATGTTTATAAAGCTATATGTTTAAAAATAAGAACTAGAAATAAAGTCAAATGGTTTGACTATGTATGCAATCATGTGACTGAATAAGAAGACTATGCTGAGTTGATTGATCTAGTCACATGTATTTGGAGAAGACCTACATAGATATAACATAGTCATTTTTGGGTGAATGTGTGTTAAACCTATGCAAAAATAGGTATAACTATACTGATAGGTTTAATACATTACTACAAAAATATAAATATAATATGATGATAAAATGAATGCATAAACAAAAACATAAAAGGGTTTGATTCACATTAGGTTTACCAGAATGTATATATATGAAAATATAACTAACCTATTAATCAATCCTATCTCAGAGAAGATAAATCTCACTTACACTTCTGATTATTGATACATTATATATTCAAGGTCATGATCAAGATGGATCCACTAGACCTAACCAAGGGATATCCTACAATAATAACATCAATAGAGAGGCTTCCAAAGCCTCTAGTCAAGAAACACTATGCAATAACCTTAGTTACATCCTACATTTTCATATTTGAAAATTAAATTGAAAGTAAATTGAAATTTAGTCTAGTGCTCATCAAAGCTTGTGACACAAAGTGGGGTTAATAAACATAAAAATTAAACATACATAGGAGAATCTTAATTAATCTATGTATAGATAAAACTCTAATGCATGGAGAGATAAATATATTCAAAATACATTATTTATGATACTTCTATGTAATAAAATAGAAGAGTAAAGTTAGAGATACTTACCTTGAAGATGAACCCATTGAGACTCAATCTCCCCTTGAAGAAGGTTGTTGTGGTTTGTAAGGATCAATAAGAAAGGCCTAAGCATCTAAGGATTTCCCACAAGATAAGATTATTCTTTTAGTATTAACCCTAAGTAATAATTCCTCAAGTAGAATGGTTGAAGAGTATATTGTAAAGAAGCACAAATGAATAATTAACTATGTTCTCACCTTAAAAAATGGTGAAATGAATATGTATATATATATGAATCTAACCCTAAACCTTTCTAAACTTTTAGCTAACTAGGTCAGCGTAATTAGACTCTATATCATTATTTGACAAAAATAAGTTAGGTCTTGGTCTAGGTCAACGATGGTCAATAAGGCCTATAACGTGCTTTTAACAAATTAAATACAAGGACAACCTAGATTGATAATGTATTATAAACTATCAAAAAGGGTTTTAAGCTTATGAAGGGGGTAAGTAAGGAAGTGAATTACTTTTAGGGGTGTGTAAGAGAGGAGGTAAGGATTAGATAAGTACATAAGAAAACTTTTTGTAGATAGTAAGTGGTGGTATATGGGAAAACAATCCTACTAAGCACCAATGGTCTACCTACCCCTTTCTTGGTGCACCCTTTAAGGAATGAACTCAAATATATTGAGACTTGATGGGTTCCTACAAGAGTGAAATCATCAATAATTGATAAATTTTTAAAATATTATGTGTATACACTATCCTTCATGGGATGATATTTATACTTCACTAGTTATCCCAACCTTATATTTTTTAGGTAGGGTTCTCTAGGACCACTGATGTTGAAAAGTCTTAGTATTTCCAACATAATTTAAGTGTTTTATTTCAAGTAAATATCATTTTTTCACATTGGTGGTGACCTATTTTCCCTCCATTCATTTTTTCTCTTCATTAGGAAGGTTTGTTTTGAATTTCCCCCATCTTATTTAATTTCTATTCTCTAGAAATGGTCTAATATTATGATAATTCTAACTTGCATATCTTTAGAATAGAAAATTCATATTTGAATTGTTACAAGATATTTTCTTGACCATTTCCTTATCTCTATAATATTTATCTTAGCTATGCTTGGGACCTTTATATTTTTGTTCAATTTTTGTAGGTTATTTTGTCTCATTTCTCCATTCCATGATTTCATGTTTCACATTTTTGTGGGGCATGCACCATTTTTAACATATTTGTTTAAGTTTTATTTTTTATTTTGTTATTTATCTTACATATATTTTTATATCATTCGATATTTATTTTTTCCTTAATATGATTTGGATTGTTACTTATCTTATGTTGGATGATTTTTTGCAATTTTTAGCTGCAAGTAACCTTAGAATTTTGTCTTACCAAATTTCCTTCATTTTATCTACTTATTTGAATATATGTGTTTTAACCTATCTTTATACATCTAAAATTACTAAAATTTTCCAAGTGTTTCAACCATTTCTAGGAGTTTTTTTAAATTTACATCCATTTATTGACAATCACATACACATGTATATTCATTTTATATACTTTAGCCTTACGTCCTTAGTGTTTTTCAAATGTAAGCATTGTACCCTCCATGATCAAAAAAATGTATTTCCATGAATATTTTTATTTCTTTTGATTCTAAGATTTGGGTAATTTTAATGTTCAATTAGAGTGATCACACAAACCAAGTAGGTGCACACCATAATATAGCTAAAATAAAATGAAACCAATATGTGATAATATTTCACAAGACAAAATAAGAGCCAAAATATCAATCTTCCATTAATTGAAGAATCTCACCAAGTGAGATGTACATTTAGGAAAGTTTTGTGTAACTCCTCCATAAAAGGTGGTCAATAGACCCTCAAAATAGAATAATAAATCCTCCAAAAAGGTGGTCAATAGAGCCAATAATATAGGAGTAACCCCCATACCCAAAATAGTTAGTCAAGGGAGTTACTTCTTAGTCATTCAATCAACCAGTGTACCTAAGAAAGCTTCTCCATGAAAGTAGGAAAACTCCAAGTGAGGAAAAAAATCTCATAGTAAATAAATAAGATAAAAATAAATAATCTGTACTCTAACACCACCCATCAACATAACTTAGGTGGGCAATGTAAAAAAATGGGTAAGTACAATTAGGACTGATGAGGTAACCATGTATAAATCAATCTCTAATAAAGTAGATAAAATGAGAAAACCTTAAGGAAAAACCTCCCCCAAAAAAACAAAATAGAGAGAAAAAAACAGACTAGAAATCCCCACACAAATTGATGTTGAAGTATACCAAACCTCAATAAGAGATACAAGTGAAGATATGTGCTCTCCATGAAAGGTTTGGTGAAGATGTTTATTTTCTACTCTATTTTCTATAAATATCTTAGATCAATGATGTCCCCATGAATGATCTCTCTAATGAAGTTCATGTGAATTTTTATGTGTTTGGTCGATTGATGTTAGACCAAATTCTTATAAATTTGAATAGTATTCTAGTAATAATTGTATGTTATGATAGGTTATCTAAAGTAGATACCAAACTCTATGATAATCCCTTAAATCTAGATGGCCTCAGTCACTCAGTGGCAGCATTAATAATCCCCTATAATCTACCTCAGTAAATGATAAAGTAATATCATTATAATTATTGCTTGAAAAATTAATCAGTCCTAAATGAATGTATAAACTAAAAATTAAATTGGACTTATGATTGTGAATATTACCAACCTAGTCTAAGTTATTATAGTTAATCAAGTCAATGTTAGTGTTAGCTCTATAGTGAATCCTGAATCTACATGTGCCCTAAATGTAGTGCAAGCACCTCTTAGCTACTTTATAGTGAATCTCATATTGTTACTACATGAATTCAAAGAAAAGGCCTATTGTATATGATATGTCAATTTGGTGTGTGTCAATTAGATAAGGCTATTGATAAGTTACTAATACAAGTTAGAATCAACCAAAGGTCAAGTATAATATACCTCAAGCTTAACTCTAGATAGAAAGGGAGTTATATTTGGCTTATAATCAGCCATGTGAAACCAAATAAGTAGATCAAGAGCATACTTAGGATTTTCTATAGTGATCCCTGAGTTAGACTGAGAAATATGAATCCAAAATAATTAATGTAACAAACCTAAGTCTATCATGGAAAATATTTCTTGAATATCCCTTTTCATTGTTGTAATGGATGAAGAAGAGGTACTAGTGATAAAAATATCATCAACATAAATAACTAGAATAAAGATAAGAACATCATATTGTAAGAGATATATGTTCAAATCTAAATGGTATATGGTGAATCATGATTTAATAAGAAAAGAATCTGACATGGTATACCAAGCTTGATGGGATTTTTTGAGGCCATATATGGATTTATGGAGTCTACATATAATGGATGAATCCTCAACAAATTTTGTAGGTTACTTCATGTAAATATCCTCCTCCAAATCACCATGAATAAAGGCACTCTTCACATTAATTTAATGAAAATCCCAATGATTAGTTGTGGTAATATAAAGTTTTAGTTTGACAGATTTAATTTTGTATACTAGTGTAAAGGTCTATGTATAATCAATGTTAGACACTTATGAGAACCGCTTTGTGACCAACTACACCTTGAAATTTTCATTAGACCCATTTGTTGCATATTTTTGCTAATATATCCATCTACATCAAACCATATTTCTTACCTTAGGAATAAGTGTCAAATAAAAAGTATGATTCATGTTTAAGGAGGTATACTCCTCATGCATGTAAAAATCCCACTAAGGAATACCTAATGCCTCCCAAAAAGTTTAGAGATCTGAGACAGAGGCATATAAAGAATGTAGACCACTCTAAAACTTTCAATATGTTTGCCTATCATATAAAGGATACCTAACCCATGTGATTGCACTCTATAGTATTTACCTTGCTTAAAGAGGATTATAATTAGATGAGTCAATATAGAAACATCAACCTATGACATGTGGCTAGATGTGAATAGACATGAGTCTCCATCACTACTCTCACTATTAGATTTGGAAGAAGTGTCTTCAACCTCTAGAATGTGCTCAAGATAATATAAAACATCTAAATCAATTCCACGTGAGTCTAATGAAGTGGGAGAAGTGTTAAATGTTTATTCTATGGGAATCTCCTAAAATTGAACACTTTTTTAGATGAATAGCTCATGTGTGGTCAAATGAAGAAGTCAGTAACCCTTTACACCATATGGATTACTTATAAATATGTAAGTATTAATTTGATGTTCCATATCCTTGTGTTTATGCTTAGATATATGGGCCATATTTGGAGATACAAAGACTCTAATATACTTAACCATAATTTTTCTATTGTACGAAGATTTAAAGGGAGTTGTGCCTTTTAAATATTTGTGGGGAACTCTATTCTAAATGTAACAAGCGCAATTGATTGATTTGACCCAATATTATGGTGAAAGTGACTTAGATTGAATCATATATCTAGCCATATCTTTCAATAACTTATTTTTTCATTTTAAAACTCTATTTTATTGAGGACTATATAGAACAGTGTGCTACAAATCAATCACTTCTGTGGTGAAAAACTAATCAAATCTATTATTGACATACTCACCCTCATTATTTGTTTGAATCACCTTAATGAATTTCTTAAATTATTTATCTAAAATAACTTTTCAATCTTAAAACTTGTTAAAAACTTCAAATTTTTGCCTAAGGATATGGACCAATGTGTATTTTATAAATCATCAATAAAGGTGAGAACACACTTAGTCTTTGTGAAAGATAGATAATTAAAAGGCCTAAATACATCACTATGTATTAACTCTAATACCTTTGAATCCCTCCAACCATTGCCTTTGTCAAATTTCTCTTTGGGATGCTTACTAATAGTACAACCCTCATAGAGACTCTTAGAGAAATGGACTCTAGGTAAGCCTATGACCATGTCATTTTTGTTGAGTTGTTCAAGGTAGTGGTAGTTGAAGTGGACAAACTATTTATACCATAATTTTATAACTCCATATGAATGAGTTGGTACTACAATCAAATAAAAATCATGTGAAAAATGTGATAAGGTATATAACCTGGTTTGGTGATTTATCCTACCCACATCCACTATAGAATCATTATGAAACTCTTTGATTATGATTGAATATGGTGAAAATTATACCCTCATTCCCTTACTGATGTAAGTTATTTGGTACACTAATAGGAGATTGGTTTAAAGTTATGGAATAATTATTATGGTTTTTAATGTTCCTCTATCCATTTCAATAGGCCCTCTACATACAAATTCTACTAAAGTGTCATCACCTAAAGTTATAGAAGACATACTACAAGCATATAAGGAAGAAAAATCAACTTATGAAGATCCCATATGGTGGGAAGTACCTGAGTCAACAACTCATGAAGAGGGTGAAGTTGTAAATTTCAAAAGATCCTTGCCTTTTTCTTTCTCTTTACCTTTTTATTTTACCTTAGAATAATCTTCAATTGATCAATTCTCTTGATAGACTCAAGAATATTTATATTTTTCTTCTATTTAAGATGAGTTATGTAATCAATTTATTTCTTCATTCACTTGTGTTCATCATTCCCATTTTTATTTTAATAGGCACACTTAACCTTCTTTTTCTTAGGTTTATCATTAGAATAGGAGGTTTAAGTGGTTGTTTCAGCATAGGTTGATTCTTTCTTATTCTCTTGATCATTTTTATTTTTACTCTTTTTTTTATTTGAATCCTTATGTTTCCCATTCTCAAAAATTAGGACTTGATTTTTTGAGGACTTCAATGTGCCCATCTATAATAACTTGTCTTAATCCTGAGTCAAGTCAGAAATAAATTCATTTAAGTAAGACATAGTCCATGTAGTGCCTAGATAAATTTTAGTGGAATGGAAGGTAGAGACAAATAAAGTGTGATTTGGACCTAGTTTTGAGAGTATAGAAAGAATATTTTGGTCATATTTCTTCTCTAACTCACATTATTTCAACTGCAATCTTAATGACTTAAACTTGGTGAAGAAATATGAATGGTGTAAAAATTTCTAGGACTCAAACTAATCATTTCAATCTCTACTCCATGTCATCTCATTACATATATCTTCCCAAAAATATTTTCCAAGGTGGTTTAGACTTCATTAGGAGTTTTAATATACTCTACATGAAAGTGAAGATCAAGAAAAACTGACAAACATAATAACCCATAGGCTTTGTCATAATAGCTATACAACTTAACTTGTTTTTGCTTCTATAGTAGGTTAAAATTCCTATTGTAATATGATGTTTATAAACCCTTAATCCTTAATATAATTTTCATTTTGGTTTTCCATTAATAGTAATTAAATGGTATTAGAGGATTAATTAAGTTTGTATCCAATATGTAGAAATAACATTTATAGTGGTAGTTGTTGTATAAATAGAAGTTAAAACATAATGAAAGAGTGATGAAAATATAATACACCCCCCTGCTAAAATATCAATGGTGAACCCCACTCTAAATCTTCTAAATAATGCACTCTTAAAAAGACATCAGACACAACTAAGAATGTGTTTTGAACAACCATTATAAATGCTAGAAATTATGTGTTTTGTGAGATAAAATGAGGGCATTGGGATTAGACAAAAATGCATCCAAAATGAGTACACAAAGTGATCAAGAGAGAGAAAGAGGGGTTTGTTTGAATGAAATGGGGTTTTCCCATATACCAAACTATACCTCACCCTCTGGTCTTCATCTAGTGGAAAATGAATATTTTGTTCAAAAAAATAACTTTATATCTTTTAGTAATATCTGAAAATTATTTTTTTTAAATAATAAAAAAGAAATCTCACTCTTGTAATAGTCTCCACCTTTTGTTTTTAAAATAATTTATTAATGTCAAGTCAATAAAGTGTTTTATGATATGACTTAAAACATCATTCAAATTGGAAGTGTTAAAAACTCTTTTCAAATCAGAAAACCACCACTTATATGCTCAAAATAACTCATAAATACACAAAACCATGTACTTGAATCTTGTGTGGTTTAAAAAACCATGTTTTTCTAGTAGAATGCAATTTTTACATGAATAAAATGTGGTTTTGGATATGTATATGCTTGAAATGATGGTGTGTAGCATAGAAAAAGACTATGGGCTGTAGAAACCAAAAAAAAAAAACCCAAATATAGGTAGTTTTGGCTGGTTGGTAAGGTGGTTTGGGCCTTATAACAGCATGGGAGGTGAAGGATGGTGTGAAGGAGATAGGATTAAAAGATAAATCCTTAACTAGTAAAAAAAAGTGGGGAAAAACACATTCAAAACCCCCAAAAATTGCAAGTTTTTTTTTAAAAGAAAAATCTTACTCAAATATAGGTGGTTTTGGAAATAATTGACTTCGTAGGAAGTTAGTAGTCCAAAAGAACAAAAACATTCTACCTCTCCTTTCCAATAATCAACTTCCATGTTGGTGAGGGTAGCTTACATGTGCATATTCCTAGATCTATAAAACATGACTTACACATCAAAGCTAAGAACCAAGATAATTATGGTTTTATAGTAAAATAAGCCACATGCAAACAATCTCATGATTTAAAAAAAATAACTTACAACAAATAACTAGATACACAATTATCAGGATGGATCTGATACCATAACAGGGTTGAGTCCATGGGTATAGGTAAGTTAAATGCAAAAGTAGAGTGATCACATGAACTAAGTACATATATATGCAATCAAAATGAGATATATATACAACTTATCCTACTCATTAATATCAAAGCTCAGATAAGGTAATAAACTAACAATCCACTTAGCACTCATTTTTTATATCAGTGTCATGACCAATGATGGATCTAGTAAACCTAAACTAAGGGATCTCTTACCATACAATGGTAAAGGATATATTTTCAAGGCCTCTATTTAAATTCCATCATGCAATAACCCTAGATAGGTCTTATGATTATAATAAAACTAATCTAACAAATAAACATGCAAGCTAATCTAGTGCTCACCAAAGCTTATGGCATAAATGGGAAAGACAATAAAAAAGAAAATATAATTCTATTCAAGATAATATATAATTAATAGGAGAAATACAATCCAATCTTTCTATAATATCTAATTATCAAAATATGAAGGGCTAGGAGTACAATTATTGAAGTGAACTCATCATTCCTCAATCTCTCCATTGGATAATGATGCTTTGCAAAAGGTTATTATGGCTTGTAAGGATCACAAGGATAAATCAAATCTATGATAAAATACTTCTCATATGTATCCAAGACCTCCACAAGATAAGTGTTACTACTCCTAGGCAAAAACCTAAGTAGTGAAACCTACAATTGATAGTATAAGTAGATTTTCAAGTTATAATAATGAATAATTGAATGATCCTTTATTTAGAAATGAAGTTAAAGGGGTATTTATAGTTAAATCTTGACCCTAAACCCTCCCTAGAATTTATTCAACAAGTTTGGATGGTCTGACCTTATTTGGTAGGAAATAAAGACTTTAGGTCTTGAACTAGGTCAACTAGGCTGATGGAGTTCTGTAATGTGTGTTAAGTCCCAACAAGGTTGATCGGGTTGACATAATAGAAAAATTAATAAAATGGTTGTTACTTAGGTAAGGGATATTTTAAATGGTGAATTTCTTAGGTAAGTGTATAAGAGGGTTTTTATTCTTGAAGCAATTGGATAACAATAACTTGTAATGGTTTTAGGTAATGGTATAAGGGCCAACAATCCTATGAAGCACCAAAGGTCTACCAAACCCTCTCCTAGTGTACCCTTTAAGGTTTACACTCATAGTGATTAAGATTTAACATGTTCCTATAAGAGAGAAAGCATCAATAACTGATAAAGTTTAAAAATATATATTTTATTTATATTCCCCACTCAAAGTTCATCATGTGTCATGCAATTGTAACATGGGATGGTGCTTTGAGAAAAGAACATATCAAACCACAACATTGAGATAAATAAATTTTAGTAAAGAGTGTACAAATACATAAAAGTAAAAAATTAAAAAATACATACATTTACTTATTTGTTGTTCTAGAAAATAAGTCACGTGATAAGAAAGAAGAGGCTTCCAATGTACAATACATTAGGCAGACCTAAAAAATAAGATAGAATTTGATTTTTTTACAAAAATATGATTTAATTATATAAAAGTTCTCTATGTTGTCAGTATTCTCTAAATTTTTATGGCTTTGAAAAAGATATTATATAAATAAATTTATGAGCAAAATATAGAATTTATTGGTAAATAATTGATAGTTAAATAATTTGTAAATTTGAAATATAAATAGGATTTTTAATTATTCATTTGTAGATTTACTATTTTGAGAATACCAGATCTCTATGAGACCTAAGATAGTGATGCAAGAGACTATGGCATGGAGATGAGGAGCTAAAGGATTTGAAAATATAGAAGTGGTATTTAGCATGATCTAGGTAAGTAATGAACTTAACTTTGAATTTTTGCCAAGATTAATTGAAAAATAAGGTATATTTGAAAAACTAGGTGTTGGGGCAAATCTGTGTAGCAAAATTTTCCTCAAAAAAAATTAGGGTATAATATAAAATATAATGGTTAATGGGTATGGGGTGAAAAAGGGACATTAATGCATATGACATTAATGAAAATTAAGTCAAAAATCATTGTGTAAATTGAACAGGGTCAGCCATGCCAACGTAGTTGAAAATGGATAGGTGATGGAAGGTGGTCAACTGCATAACAATAGGTCAATTTAGTTTAATAATAGGTGGCCTACTATGTAAGGATATTTTGATTTAGTTTAACATTGTTTATATTGTTGATCATGTACATCATGGTCATGTAGTAATGTATTTAAGTGGTTGGCATAGTTATAATAAGTGGTTGACTTTGTCTAAAGTGATCGATGTAGTAGAATGACTTGGTCGACTATATATCAAGTGGTTGATATAGGTAGGTGGACAAATTCATATAAATGGTTGATTTAGTATGAAACTTAATAGTGATAAATGTAGTTAAGCACCTAGTCGACCCAGTATAAAATTTTATTTTTGTCCAACATAATTAATTATGTGGCCAATGTAGTATAAAGTGTCAATAAATTATCAAATTAGGTTGATGAAGTGGTTAATTCTGGTATAAATACATTAACTGTTAATTTTTTAAGTTGATTTTACTAATTATCCAATATCTAATTATGTGATACCCCTGACATAGATTTAGGGTGGACCACAACATGCTCTTATTCTCCATCCTAGTTTTATAGCACCTTAGAAGCATACTCTAGTGGAGGTACTTGGTGAATGTGTTAATGGTGAAATTATTGTTGATAGATGTTTTGTGTTATGTTATGTAGTTGATATATACGTTTTATAGTGTTAGATATGTATTTATTTTTCTAGATGTTAATATATATATATATATATATATATATATATATATATATATATATATATATATATATATATATATGTAATGTACATTTGGTTTGGTGTTTTGCATATACTACCTTAGAAGAGTTCAAATTCTCCACAGTAGTGTAGAGAGCACAACATGATATTTTGGATAATGTGTTTTATTTTTAGCACATATTTAATTTCTATTATATGCTATGATGTATTTTGGATTCATTTCTAGCAACTATTAATAAATGCATGGTTAAAAATAATGATAAAAAATGTAATGTATATTAAATCTCATGTAAAAATATATATGTAAAATAAACTAAATCATGTTGGGAAGCATGTAAAATGTCAAACAAAGGAATTTTTAAAACACGTTAAATCAATTTTGAAAGCATGTAAAAAAAATGGAAATGGTAAAAAATAAATCACACTAAATCAAGTTTGAAAAATGTGAAAAATGTAAGTAAATTAACATGTAAACATAAAACATACTAAGTCAAGTTAGTAATTATGTGTTGACCCAATTTGATCCTGTAGGTCAAATTGGGACACATATAGGTAAAAAATTGATTTTCAAGTGTTTTATGGGTCTAATATATGTCTTAAGAGATATTATAGGTCATTTAGTGGGATTTCATGTTATATTAGCCTTGGTCATTAGTCATTTTAGTCCTTATGTTAGGAACTCGTGCCTTACCCTTCTCTTTGTAGTATTAGTGTAATAATTGCTATGGATGCATATGCTTTGTAAGTCATCCCTTAGAGCATATTTGAATTATCCCACATACAAGGGAAGTAGTAGTTGTTAGAATAGAGTTAGTATATAAGTAAGTGTTAAGGCCCAATGAAGGCATCCATGAATTTATTGTATTGAGCTTGCTCAAAGGACGTTGCCCCTTCGAAGTGGCCTGCAATCAATATAAGCTTTCTGTGTTTTTGTTATTCGTAAGAGTTATTTTGTTTTCACATATTTAAATTAAATATGTTGTAAGAAGTAATCTGTTGTAGGAGGTTATTCTCATCTGGTATCAAAGCACTTTCTTGGCTTTGTGGGTAGATTTGGAGCAATTTTTTTTTAAGCAGGGCTTTTTAGGAGCTACACCATTTCTGGCAAGTATTTTTTCATTGCAGGTTCCATCATTTCAGATTGGGTAAATACCCATCCCCTTAACTATGGGAAGTGTTTGGGCATAATCCATAAAACTCATTGTGAGGAGTACCATAGGAACCCTAAAGTAGCTAGCCCATTGAGAGGACCTGCCAGCAAAAAGGACAACAGCCTCATCCCAATTGAATAGTTCCCACCCGTGAGGTAAACCAAAAGCTATTATGAAGGGGTAAACCCATGGACAAATTTTTTTGGAGAGTGGTACTCAATCAAACAGCTTTGGTGGCTAGAGAGAATTTAAAAAAATCTTTTAGGTAGCCAAGCAAACTTGGGGTCCATATCCAACTTATCAGGTTTAGAGAGAAAACAACAATGTATCCATAGTTGAGGATATTTCCAACCACACAGTTGTAGAAAATCTATTTTTGAAGCAGCAGTATAAAAAAAAATCAAGGTGCTACCCTGAACCCCACCCTACATCATGGTAGGGAACGTGAAGTATCCCTAGCTATTAATAACTAGTTATGGCCACCACTCGTGTAGGCACAAAAATCATGGAGGAAGAAATCACCACATTGAAATCTCAAGTTACTGAGTTAACCGATATGATGTGTGGCTTGAATCAATAGAATAACATCTTGCTTAATAGAGTGCAGAAGGAGGAGTCTTCTTTAGAGCATCACTCCTTTGCTTCCAACTTCTCATGTGGACCTAAGCTAGACTTTCTACGATTCAATGGTATAGATCCTATAGGATGGATATATTGAGCTGAACAATTCTTCAACCTCCACAATACTTATTCTGCAAACAAAGTCATAATTACTTCCTTTCATTTGGAATAAGAATCACTTCAGTGGTACCATTGGTATCTGAAGTCAAATGATGAACCTGATTGGTCAAATTTTTCATCCTTAATTTTGGGCAAGTTTGGTCCCTCAGCATTAGTGGATTTCACAGGAGCTCTCACCAAACTCCATCAAATAGGTACTATTCATGAATATCAGATTGAATTTCAAAAACTCACTGATCACACTGAAGGGTTGTCAAATGACTTCTTCAAAAGTTGCTTTGTTAGTGGCCATAAAGAGCCAATCCACTCAGAGGTAAAAATGTTTCAACCTAAAAATATGATGGATGCTTTGGGTCTAGCTCAGTTAGCAGAAGATAAACTCTCCACATAGTGAATCATAGGAGAACCATAACCACACCAATCAAGCGCCTAACTAAGGAAAAGATGTGGGCTCATAAAGAGAATGGATTATGTTACAACTATGATGACAAATGGGTTAGGGGTCATAGGTGCATACAATAAAAACTTTACTTGCTAGATGTGGAGTCACCACGAGATCAAGATAGTGAGCCTGATATTCTAGAATTTCAAGATGCTCAAGAAGAACCTGGCATTGAAGAAGACCTAGAAATTCAAGAGACTCAACCTAAGATCTTAGTGCATGCACTAGTAAGTGTGACCACTCCCTAAACCATGAAGGTCAAAGGGTGCTTCAAAAAGATCCCTCTCATAATCCTCATTAACTCAGGTAGTACTCACAATTTCATCAATCCTCGCATTGCTAAGGTGGAAGACTGCTTTGTATACCCTTGTTCTAGCTTTGAAGTTATGATTGCTAATGGGGGGACATTATCATGTAAATATAAGTGTCAAAATATGCGTATTGCAATGGGTGATTATAATTTTTGCTCTGATATGTTTTCCCTACCTTTAGGAGGGTGTGATGTGGTTTTAGGAGCACAATGGCTTCACACATTAGGACCTATTTTATGGGACTTCTCTAAGCTTTGGATGTAGTTCACCGATAATGGTTATAATCACACCTTAAAAGGGTTATTTCTAGGATCTGCTAGCATCATTAGTTCTCATCACATGGAAAAAAATTTGAAGAAAGGCTCACATGGGGTCATTGCACAATTGCATTCCATTCAACTCCAGCCCCCCACTGCTACTAACCACCCTATAGATTTACAATCCATACTCAACAAGCATGTAACCATTTTTGTAGAATTAGTATTTTTTCCCCCTTCATGCCTTGAATATCACCACATTCCTCTCCTTCTAGGAAGCATCCCACCCAACATCTGGCCATACCATTACTCCCATCTACAAAAGACTAAAATTGAGAACTTAGTCCAAGAACTCCTCAAGTCTGGAGTTATTCACCCTAGCACTAGCCCATATTCATCCCCAATGCTTCTCATCCACAAAAAATATGGGTCGTGACACCTTTGCATTGACTTATAAGCCCTTAACCACCTCACTATCAAGGATAATTCCCAATTCCTATCATCGATAAGTTTCTTGATGAGCTCCATGGGGCCAAATTCTTCTTCAAGGTGGATCTGCATTCTGGCTATCATCAAATCTGAGTGCATCCTAATGACATTCCCAAGATATCCTTTTGTATGCATGAAGGTCACTATGAGTTCCTTGTCATGCCATTTGTACTTACAAATTCCCCTTCCACTTTTCAAGCACTCATGAATAAAATCTTTCAACCTTTTCTCCGTCAATTTATTTTAGTTTCCTTTGATGACATTTTTATCTACAATTACACATCGCCTGAGCATCTAAAACATATTGATAGGGCATTATAATTATTAGCAGACAATCAATTATGTGCCAAGCAATCCAAGTGTTCATTTGGTCAAGAGGACATCGACTATCTGGGGCACATTGTTTCAGCCAATGGGGTTCGTGTGGACCTAGAAAAAATTAGTGCTATGCAGATTGACCTCGACTAACCACCCTCAAGAGCTTTCATGGTTTCTTAGGCCTGATAGGATACTATTACAAGTTCTTTAAATATTATGGAAATATCGTAGCTCCTTTGAATTCCTTATTAAAGAAGGATGCTTTATCCTGGGGTGCAACAGCTGACCAGGCATTCATCAAACTCAAATAGGCTATGTGTAGCACACCAATTTTGGCACTACCAAACTTCACCAAAACTTTCACCATCAAAATTGATGCCAGTGGCATCGGCGTGGGTGTTTTTATTTTCCAAAATGACCAACCAATTGCCTTCACTAGCAAAGCCCTTTCTGGCCACAATTTAGCTTTGTCTACATATGAAAAGGAAATGATGGCAATTTTACATGTAGTACAAATCTAGAGACCCTACTTATTGGGAAATCATTTTTGCATCAAAAATACTCATCAAAGTTTGAAATATTTCTTGGAACAATGGGTCTCATCCTTAGCTCAGCAAAATTGGGTTAGTAAACTCATGATTTATGATTATGAGATCACCTATAAGAAGGGAAAAGACAATGTTGTGGCTAATGCTCTCTCAAGAACCTTCGAGGACCAACATTCCCTCCTACCATCTCCATGCCCATTCTAAACTAGTTGGAATCTATCCAATAAGGGTATGCAAATGATCCCTCCTTATGCCACCTCATTCATCAATTGGCCACTAACCCCTCTACAGTACCACATTATTCATGGGATGGTGCTTCTCTGTGATACAAGGGTTGTTTGGTGCTTTTCCAAAGTATAGACCTGCATCAGGACATCTTCTATGAAATCCATGCTTCTCCCTTAGTAGGGCACTTAGGATTTCTCAAAACATATGAGCGGGCATGTCGACACTTGTTTTGGAAAGGCATGAAAGCCAAAATTAAATATATGGTGGCTGAAAGTGATACCTGCCAATGAAACAAAGGTGAAACCACATTGACTCTTAGTTTGCTCGATCCTTTTCCCATTCCTACTAGGATTTGGATAGATATTTCCATGGATTTTATTAAGGGCCTCCCTAAATTTAGGGGAAAGACAATGATCCTAGTTGTAGGCGACTGCCTCTCCAAATATAGTCATTTTTGTGCACTCAACCACCCATACATAGCCTCCACAATCACATAGGTTTTCTTGGATCAAATATTCCATCTTCATGGCATTCCTTCTTCAATTGTCTCAAATCGTGATGCCACTTTCACCAACCATTTTTGGATAGAACTATTTCATCACATAGGCACACAGTTGAGAATGAGCTCTGGGTACCACCCACAAACAGAAGGCCAAATAGAAATAGTCAACAAATGCTTGGAGACCTTCCTTCATTGATTTGCTTCAGAACAACAACATCAATGGGCCAAGTGGCTTCCCCTAGATGAATGGTGGTACAATATCTCATACCACACATCCACCAAAATGACTCCCTATGAAGCAGTTTATGGTCAAGCACCGCCACCACTGCTTCCATATAATCCTGGCGGCTCACCAGTTCAAAAAATTGACACTACTCTCTAAAACTGAGATCAAATTCTCTACACCTTGTGGGAAAATCTCCACATGGCATAGAACTGAATGAAGCAGCAGGCTGATCAACATCACTCTGAGCATACCTTTCAACCTAGTGATATGGTCTTTCTTCATTTGTAGCCATACAAGTAATCATCACTAAAATTAAAAGGGTGCCAAAAGCTTGCTCCAAAGTTTTATGGGCCGTATAAGGTTCTCCAAAAGATTGATTTAGTTGCTTACAAGTTAGAGCTTCCACCTTCCTCCCAAATTCATCCCATCTTTCATGTCTCCTATTTAAAGCAAGTTCTTGGATCCAACATCCGAATGCAGACAGTTTTACTAGCACTTGATAATGAAGGCTCCATCCTTCTCAAGCCAGAAGCAATCCTAGACAGGTGCACCTGCCAACTTTGATCCCACTCCATCACAGAGGTCTTAATCAAATGGCACAGCATGCAACTAGAAGATGCAACATGGGAACCACTCTTCCAGATTCAACAATAATTCCCACATCTAAAGCTTTGAGGGCAAAGCTTTTTCTAAGGGGGAGGGGATGTTAAGAACCTGTGCCTTACCCTTCTCTTTGCAGTATTAGTGTACTAATTTCTATGAATTCATATGCTTTGTAAGTCATCCCTTAGAGCATATTTGAATTATCCCACATACAAGGGAAGTAGTAGTTGTTAGAATAGAGTTAGTATATAAGTAAATGTTGAGGCCCAATGAAGGCATCCACAAATTTATTGTATTGAGCTTTCTCAAAGGAGGTTTCACCCTCGAAGTGGCCTATGATAAATATAATCTTTTTGTTTTTCTATTATTCATAAGAGTTATTTTATTTTTGCATATTTTGATTAAATCTGTTGTAGGAAGTAATCTGTTGCAGGAGGTTCTTCTCACCTTATATCATTTTGGGTCATTTATGGTTAAAATAGGGTATTTAATGAGTTATATGACCTATTAAGGAAGTATGAAGGTATGATAAGGGTTATTTAATGTGAAATGTGTCCTATTATACCTTAATCAACTATTCATAACTAAAAGTGATAGGTTATTCAGAAGAAAGAGTAGTTTTCTTGGGAAAAGAGAAGAGTTTGGAACTTGTACAGCCCACAAGGGAGTGTGACACATGGGATAAGGTTAGGTAATGTCTCTTCAAATTCCTAAATCTTAGTTACATGTTTTAAATTCTCTGTAAGTTCCAATTTTGAGATAAAACTATTCTACTCCTTGTTCACCCTTCTAAACACACAGAACCAATCTTTAGGTTTGTACTTGGTACAAAAAGTTGGAGAAATTTTAGATAAAATGCATATAGGAGGTGAAATTAAACTCAGATATCTCCATTTACATAAAAATATTTCAAATAATGGTAGCCTATGTTTTATGAACCATCCTAATGAAGTTGACTGTATTTTTCTACTTGCTAATATGTGAACCCTATAGGTTTTTCTCTTGTTAGGATGTTTCCATAAAATCCAATTGATGATATTGGTTTTAGATGATTTTTAATCTCATCTCTCATTTTATCCTTTTTTCATATTTTTAAAGGATTTGATAGCTCAAACAACTCACTTTGCAAGGAGGAGTGAAGGAGTAGAGTTACAGTCATTTATTTTGTGTTATGTTTCCAAAATGAAGTGAAGTGATGTATTATTTCTCATATATGTCTTTTATTCACCTTAAATTCCAAATCCAACTTAAATAACCACTTCAAGAGCTAAGAGAGAAAGGCAAGATAGAAAATGACCACCTACAATAGTTGTACAACCTGCTACTTCTTGGAAGAACATGAAATACGTGTTTGAGAATTCTTCTAATGTTTGTAGGGTATGAACATTATTTTTCATCATTTTTAATAATGTTTAATAATTTTGAGTAAAATAGATACACAAAAATGGACTTAGAGCAAGCTTGTCACACTTTGGGGAAATTTCCCAAAACTATCAAAATAGAGGTTTAGGCCCCTTTTTTAGGTTCCTCATATAGAGTTACATTGGCTTTTAGGGCATTAAAATATAATAATTTTAAATATCCTACATATTTATTTTTATTTTAAAAATAAGAGAAGTTTTTGAGTTGGAGAGTTTAGTTTTCAAGAGGTCCCAATTTGCCTTCTAAACACTGAAATCACTTAGTGTTGTCTACAGCCATGTGAGCTAAGTTGGTCTTCCAAATCAATGCAATGAGTTTCAATGCATAATAGTAGAGTGGAATGGGTGGGATGGTATAATTTAATTATTAGACACATAATTACCATGTAAAACATAAATGAGGTACATGGAAGATATTTTCCATTCACCAAGGAAGTGACAGTTTGTACACTATCATTAAATGGCTATCTACACTCATTTGAAGTCTTGTTAAATGTTAGAAGACATAAAAGGTCTAAGTTTCACCTTGTAAATTATATTTTGTTTCAAAAAGATACATCCTTATCTCTATGCCTCATAACTATACATATCTCTCTTGATATGCTTCAAGCATAAGGCTCGGAGAAGATTAAAGCCTTACATAGATGTAGGTTATAAGAAGTACATGAAATAGTCAAAGGAAGATGGGAAGATTTGTTGATACTTTTGATTTCTTTGATCATGAGAAGATTTTTAAATTGATTTTAAGAAATTATAAAACCAATATGGTATCAAAAAATATCAAATAGCTAACTTTAGTCCATACACAGCCCTGGGTAAGCACTTACAACCAACCAAAGGTAAAGTTTGAAAATGTGTTCCTTTCTTATGGACCTAGATCATAATAACCTAGAGCATGATGTGAACTTGTTGAAAATGAATAAAAATAATGAGATATTATTATATTGATTCTTGATCATATAAAAACCTACAAATATCTCCCTCATTTGAAAATATGCACCTATAGATGACTGTATAGGGCATAGAGCAAAAAGGTTAAGTTTCTTGGCATGGACTTAACCCAAATATGTATGAATAGATAAAAAACTCATTAAATGATATTTTAAGATATAAATAGGCCCTAATAACTATACCCAAGGCTTAATTTAAACAAATACACCTACATGATCCTTTTTTGGTCCAAACACAGTTGATTATGTTTGAGTGTGACAATAGTGACCCAGTTAATGACTTTTCCAGGATTTTGGAATGGAAAATTCATGGTATATGTGAATAAAATAAATATGAGATATAATTATGGGTTTCATAATACCCTATATCAATGTGAAAAATTCTAAAAGTGTGACATACACCTGTAGGTAAGAGAGGTATACAAACTGTATTAGCCTATTAGTTAGACCGAAAGGAGCAAATAATTGTTGGGAATATAGATTAAAATGATTGAAAGGATTATTAATCATGAAAAAAACTTATAAAATGATATTATATACTCCATGATACACCAATATCATGTAAATAGGGAATAAGGAGCCCCAATCAAGTATACATAGTCTACATGAAAAAACCCTACATATTCTACCTTTTCTACAACTCTATTTTGGGTTTTGGAGAGGTTGGAGGGTAAAATGACCTAATATAGGGATGAAATTTTGTGTTTTATTCCTTAATAATTTTTAAAATACCCTCAAATATTCTTTTATTTTGAGATAATAGGGTAAGTTCCCTCTATTTTGTCTCAGACATATGACACTTCCCTCATACATAAACCCTGTAGTCTTGACTAAAGGAGATATAAATGTGGGGAAAAAGTTATTTAAACATTTTATTGAGGTATATTTAGTTATAAAACACATATTATAACATTATATACCTTTATTAGAAGG
This sequence comes from Torreya grandis, assembly GCA_037957365.1. Lineage (NCBI taxonomy): Eukaryota > Viridiplantae > Streptophyta > Pinopsida > Cupressales > Taxaceae > Torreya > Torreya grandis. The sequence goes on along the minus strand of JARHVA010006750.1, from coordinate 771,097 downwards.
GATAAACTAAACAAGGTGCTCAAAAACCCCAAGGTTACATTCAAGCCCATTGGGTAGGGTTATGACCTAAAGCCAAATGGTAGACCAATGACACCTAGAACTCTAGTAATGGTATATAATGGACTAGGAAATTTTTATAGGGTCATTATATATGTTTTAAAGTTTTAAACTTGTATATGAAACACAAGGAAGTCATTTTGGGACTCAAAGGTAGTATTAGGCCTATGTAAAGCAAAGGAAGAGCTTGATAGGCTCAGTTGAAGTGCTCACATATTCTTGGAGGATTTTAATGGATACAAAAGGATTTTCTGGAGGTTAATAGGGTCCTTTGACATAACAATAGTTGAATTGTTTTTCAACTTCAATTTCAAATATTCATGAACAAACCTTAAGAACATAAAGCACTCAAAACCCTTGGAAATCCTTGGATAAGGACCTAATTGGGAATATGAGGATGGTGAGTTACCAAAATGGAATAGTTTTTATATAATTATTATTTGAGGTTATGTAATACTCTCTCAACATACTCCCCATTAGGATTAGTTGTATATAATTGTACATATGGGGTACAAAATAGAGTATTTCTAACTATTTTGTGCATTGTGTAGGTTTTAAGAGGTTTCAAGAGATGAAACAAACTTTGGAAGGAATATTGAGATTTTATATAACTCCACATGTATATTTAATGCCTTGTCAAAACTCATAAGTTTTCAAAAAATAGCCCTCATCTTAGCCAATTAAAACTAGCATAGTGAACATGAGGGTGAGAAGTGTGAAAACTCCAAGTAAAAGCATTTTTAAGGTGTGCTTAATGATTATAAGTAAATGGAGGGTATTAAAAAGTTTCATAATCTCCATCCCATGGATTTTCATGGAAACCTAAATCTGATTTTGAGTCCAAGTGTGAGGGGTGACTGAAAGAGGAGTTTCTTAGAGTGCAGGGAGTGATAGCTCATTTCTAAATGCTTCCAAATGACCAAGACTATAACCAATGCATGGAGAGGCATGAATAAAATCATTATTTATCATTAAAATCATCATACCTATCCCTATTTATTTTTGGTACATTAAAATAGGTTTGGATGATGAAGGTAGTTTTTTGAGCCAACACAAGGACTTTTGCACCACATTATAAGATTTTTATGCCTTGTATGGATACTTGTGCTTCCTAACCTTGCATGGTTCATTTAAAATATTATTATAATACATATGTAACTTATTTTATTAACTTTACAATTTTCCTCTCTCTCTCTCTCTCTCTCTCTCTCTCTCTCTCAAGTTCTATAAGAATTACCCATTTTGGCCTTTGTAACTTATGTGAGTATGGTGAAGCCCTACTCATTTACATATCATTTGATCAATATTATTACTAATTTTTACCTTTTCCATAACTTTTCACAGTGTGTCTACTTTAATGATAGATCTTTCTTAGTGAAGACTATGGATTCCTTAGTATGATGTCTCATTCTTCACCTATTTTTAGCTTCTTCTTGTAGGTCATGTGAAATGTTATAGGAAGTGTCAAGGTTAAGTGAGTTATAATATTAAATAGTTCCATTCAAGGCCTATTGTTTATCCCTCTTATCCTAAATGTTCATCCATAACCTCATAATGAAACATTTATGTGAGAAGATTTAAATTGGAAAAGTGTATGTTTAGTTAGTTCTTTATTCTCATGTATAACATGCAACTGGTTAGAAGTCATCAACTTATTTAGTGTATCACCTCCTTTAGGATAGTTTTATTTTATGTTTATCTATCCCTTTCCCCTCAAAACATTTAGGTGTAGTAGTGATTAAAAGTGTTACATCAAAAGAGCTAGCCCTATCTAGAGATTCACCTTATTCATAGGATACTCAAAAGCTTAGAGGTGTTTCAATTATGCCACTTGGATGAGGATAGCTAAGACATCTCATCAAAGGGTGAAAATCCAAGTGACAATAGTTTTTGGCACACTCAGTGGGACTCATTATCTAAGAAGTTAAAAGATTTTGATTGTGTCTTTCAACACATCAGCCTTTAGAGGCATCTATCCAAGCATCAATGGAAACTCCAAAGTTATATCAGCTATTCAATCAACCCAAATTTTCCTTTAAATATTGTTGGTGATATTTTTTCTTTATTTTATTGCTTCCAATGAAGTTCTATGTCTAATTTTGGTGTTGAGTACTATTTTACACAAGTTGGTAAGATATTTCAAGCTTATGACACTCCCTATTAGCCTCGGTGTGATTCTTACCCTTTTTTTCATGATCCTTACTAACCCCAATATGAGTCTTATCAGCCTTAACATGATTTTTATCAGTCATATAGCCAACCTTATCAATATCTTACTTCTCCTATTCAAACTAGACACTTTTTATGTTCGTCCATTTCAAATTTTAAGAAAACACTTTTGGGCTATGAGAAGTAAATGTTGAATATTGACACATAAATGGGAAATGGTCTAGATGTTACTAGTAATATTATTCATAAGGTGAGAGATACATTAGATCTCATCAAAAGAGAGTGGGCACCTATTGAGAGATCCAATTGGCAAAGGCTCACAAGTGAGATGCTAGATGTGAGTGGCCTAGTTGTATCCTTAGAAGATAGGTTAAGAGTTTATGAGGAACAACATTACCAAACCTATCATCCCTCATTCACTTGCCCAATATTTCTATCATTCCTACATGATTCCTAGTCATGAATGCAATCAAGCTTGTTAAATTCATCCTTTTCCTAATCAGTTGGAAGAGAGTTGAAAATACAAGCCTTATTTTTGAATCAAACCTTGATAGGTAGATTGAGTTAGCCAATATTAAAATGAATTAGTCCATCTTATCAACAAATTAATTGGAACCTAATCCCTCATTTCCCTCTCCCATTGCATCCCCATCTCAAGAAGTGACCTCTAGATATGAGATTCCAAATTGGAGACAAGGTGGGGACTCTAAGCCTAAGGAGATTATAAGATTATTAAACACTTCATCCAATCGTTAAAGTGAATCAATACCTCAAGAAGAGACTCTTAATACTAACATCCTAATTTTTAATAAGGTATTGGAGTCATGGGGAAAGAAAGAAGATAAAAGTATTGATAAAGAGTGTGAAGTTGAAGAAAAACTTTATCCTATGCAAGCCCTTCCCACCTTTCCTCAAGAGGCTCCTTGTCTTCCATTAAATTCCTCTTGCACTCACTATCCTCATGATTATGCCTATCAACTTCAAGATGACTTTTCAAAGAGAACTTATCTAATCAAATTGAAGAGTTAGATTCAAGGATGAAATTTCTAAGTCAAGGTGTGATGGAAGGTTTAGACCCAAAAGAAAATCTTATGCCTAAAATCACCCCATCTATAATTTTTGAAGAGAGTGATCAAGTTAAATAAGATGTAAATGAAGTGATTTTCAAATGTAAGGAATGAAACCAAGCTATTTTAGCCCATGGTCTACCTCCCCCTCAATAAATCCCAAAATATGATGTTGAGTTCTATGTGCCACCTCCACCAACTAGTTAATATTGTCCTCACCCCATCACCCTTTACCTTGATGGACTTATGGTATGGGAACCTAAAGAGGAGAAATTTGTTTACAAAAACTCAAAACTCTTTCTTG